>JAIPRL010013661.1:0-10293 GCA_025469235.1 Pemphigus obesinymphae
TTATGTATACTACACCGAAGCTACGCTCAGAATCGTTTTATTGAATGCAATGATTTATCATTGCTTTCAAATTCAATATATCCACCAAAAGTACCCTGCCCAGTAGCGAAGTGCATCCACCAATACTAACACCCGGCGAGCGAAGTGCTTCCCCAACCTACTGACCGGCTTTTTTAAATATTTAATCACAATAAATATTTCGACCTTATATAGGAAAAAAATATAATAATATTTTAAATAAAAATTACATTTAAAATATATATATGTAATTCATTTTTTTGTCCCTATCATTTTTTATTTATCATTTCTCATGCTCTTTCTCTCTCTCTCTCTCTCTCTCTCTCTCTTATTGAATTTGTGACACAATAATACAATTCTTGAAACACCCACTCCATTTCAACTTTACAGTTGCTGAAAATCTATGTTTTTACAATTTTCAACTAGACTTTTTAAAACTGCTTAAAAGTATTCGAGTTAATATAAATAATATTAAATTGTTCTATTTTAATAATATGATTGATACTTTTTTTATGAATAAAGATTATTGATATTTTTATACACTATCGACGAAAAATTACTTCAATCAATAGATTTATAAAATAAAAATATTTAATTGATTTTTAGATTTATTGATAAGTTATTGTGATTTTATTTTATTTTTCTTTTATTTTCGGGTAGGTATACAATTTGTTGAAAAGGTACCACGGTGAATTAGTCACAAACAATTAATCGCCGAACAAGAATTATTTAAAAAATTTTTTTTTAGTTATAAGTCGAATAAGTTGTATTGTTCTGTTTAAAACAGATACTGGTGGCATATATCCTGCAACAACACTTGTCAACTAGACGATATTTTAACAAACGATTTCGTTATTATGTTCTGATTAAAAAAATAAAATATAAATATATATAGATTTTAATTGATTTTAAGTTCTGAACGAAGTGAAAAAGCTATTGATTTCACAATAATGTTTTTTTGTCCTCTCTGTCTGTATACACGATAATTACCGGTAAAAGTACTCCGATCTTGTAATTAAAATAAAACAATTATTTATTATCAATTAAATAGCTACATAATTCAGTTCATCTTATATCTATGAATATTTTAATGTTTAATTTTGTAAAAACTTAACTTTATATTTTCATCTTCTTCATATAATATAGATAGTATAATAGAATTTTAATATTCATATTTCTGTATTATAGTAGAATAACTAAATCATATTTTAATATAGTTTTTGTTTAGCGATCAATTGTACCCGCGATAAATTCTCCGGTGATCAATTTAACGGATACCATTAGAAATAAATAAACACGTTAATAGCGTTTCATGGAGTATTTTTATAAATCAAAAATGTACATAGAATGTTATTTTCTATGTAACTTTTCTCTCAGAAATTTATAAAAAAATTTCAAAAACAAACGTAAAAAAACATTTTATTTGTATTCTTCGAAATTGACATACGCTATATGCACTTAAATTATTTATAATTCTTAATTTGTTTTTCTAAAAACCAAACTTTATTTTATTGTTCTTGTAAATATCAATATTTTTAAAAAAGTACTTTCTGTTTTAAAAATAACACACATTGATGATAGTCTAGTGAATAAATAAAAATCGAGTATTTTAATTTGGTTAAGTTACTGCTCAAAATGCGAAAATGTGAAAAATAATTTAATTTGAAACAAAAAAATCCCAATAAAATCACTTCATTTTTCTTTTTTCGTTAGGCATTGTAATGAATTAAAAAGTAATAAAAAGTAATGTAATTATAAACACATAACTATTCCATTAATAATGTTTTTTTTTTTAATTTTTCTATACAGTAAATATGTAATATAAATTGAACAAGAGAATAATAATAAAAAAAAAAAATGTAATGCATTATTTGGAATTAAATAAAATTAAATAAATATCACGATAAATTATGTAAGATAATTAATAATTTTAGAATTTGACGTTATTTGACATTTTATTTTCATATGTCATATTTATATAAATAATACCTACGTATATTTATAACGAATAAAGTTATAACTTATATTCCATCCAACTTTGTTGGATATGTTTTAAAAAAACAATTTGTATATTATTGTTAGCTAAGTAGTTTGAATAGTTTTAGTTTCCTCATTCATAAATTAATAATTACACTATAAACTTTTAGAAATAAATGTATTTTAACTTAGATAAACATTATTTTGAAATCCATTAGTGAAAAAATGAATTATCAGTTCATTATATACATTTCGGGAGTTTCACTTATTAGATTTAGTAACTTCGTTTATTTTTTGAGCACCTATTATCGATGATAAAATATTTGTGAAATTTACATCAATGTTTCACTCGAAACTATTTTTTTTCTTTTGAAAATGTAATGACCGAAACATGACGTCTAGTGTATATAGTATTACACTGATGGAGGATCCATAAATTATTCCATTTTTAATTAAATATTGCTGTAAAAAGGTACTGTTATTGCCTTTACTTTGAAAGTCCTGTACCTATATAAGAGAAAATTATTTGTGTAATGGAAAAGGGAACCATGTTCAATGAGTTTCAAAGGTAGGGCTATTTTTATTTTCATCCTTTAACTATATCGTACTATTTTTATATGAAGTCCATATAAGCTATAAAAATAATAGTTTTTTAATTGCCAAAGTTTTTTTTTTTTTAATGTCTGTGTTGATTGGGATATTTATTTCCTGTATTTATAGTACATGTTTCTACAATATTTTAAAAAAATACATTTGGTCTTCAGTTACTTAGACGACATATAGATGGTATTTTTTCCTAGGTTATTATTTGTAAAAATACGCCAAAGTTAAATAAGCTATTTTTATGTTATTTTTTAATGTTATCATAAAACTTTTACGAATCTGCGATTTCATAAATAATTGAAATATATAATTAATAAACCAAATATTAATCATTTTTTTATATTATTATTAGATCCAAATATAATAACCAATAGTTTTGAATAACTGAAGGAATCCCTACTAAGGATATTCGTATCTTGCTTTATTAAAGTAACCATAGTTGTTGTGATCATTCCATCAGAGCAAACAAAAAAAATAAATGTCTATAGAGAGAGATATTATAATATGCATCTCTTCAAAATTTTCTATGCAACATATATTAATAAAACATTTGAATAACGAACGAACTTTAAAGTTTCATAAATATCTGTGATTATCGTTCAGATTTCTCAAATATTCACTTTCTTATTTTCGATACCAAAATCGTATGCATCAATAGAATATTATTGTATATAATATATTTTTTCGTTGAATAAAACATATATTTAAATATCAATTCAAAATGTGCAAACTTGAATGTAAAACATATTATTGAAGAAGTTGAATATTTTTAATTCATTTGGTTAAATTATATATAAATTATAATCATATTATTCTTCTATTAGTAGTTTATGATTTGATGGCTATATGTATTAATATATAATATACATATTTAATAAAATATTATATTACTTAAAAGAATAATATAATATTTACTATGCTAAATAGCATTGTAATATATAGGATATTGTTTGATATTAGCATATTATATTATTTGAGGCTTAGTTAAACAATGGGTATAATAATACGCTGGTATAAGGATCTTTGTAAATCTAACGAATCTAATAAAACAAAGTACTTGCAAAATAGAGTCACTTATGTTAATACTTAAATGTAATGGCTGTATAATAATAATTCCGTAAAATTTTATTTTATATCAGTTTTCATAACTATTTAAAATTATTTTATTAATGTATGTCATACTTTTGTTTTTATACAGTTTGAAAGTATATCTGAAAAATTATCCATTTTATGACGAAGAAACTTGACATTTCAAGCCTCTAGCATCATTAATTACGGTGTTATGGAGAATTTTATCGAAATCGTGTTTTCATAATTTTCATGAAATTTTTAGTTGTTTTTTTTTCATGCGTTAACATTAATATAATAACATAATGAAATATATTATAATATTATAGTATACGATAAATTCATTGATATATTTTTTTAACAACAATCGAATATTGAACTCTTTAAGGTGCCAACTAGAAAAAATTGTCTACCAGAAAATGGTGCTGCGTGTAAAGATTGGAGCACTCCTTATTCTTACAGAATTTTTGGATAAACATGTAAAAATAAAGAGCACATCATTGTATAGAACTAATACATTCCTATTGTTGCTCAAAATCTAAAAATTTGAAAAATATTGAGTCAAAATTTATTTTTTTGATCCATTCGTATTACAATTATTATTGTTCGCCTACTTGTTTTCCTTACGTGAAACGTTTTCTATGTTTATTTCACAACACAGAATATATATTATATCATAATATTAGGTATATATTATCACGAGCAGTAAAATATAGTTTGCTTGGGAATCATTTTTTGCAGTGAAATTTCCTAATTTTCCTATCCGTTCCGTCTATAATTATTGTTGGTTTTAATTTTCGTACATAAATCGGTCGTTAGTTTGGCCGCCCCCTCTTGGTTTTTTCAGGGGGGGGGGAGCCAGGGTGACGCCACCGGCGGCCGGGTTAGGCGCCAGTGAATTGTATATTATAGATTTGCGTGTCGAAGCCAACAAAACTCGCCGGACGGTTTAAACGCACACGCCAGTCCCTCGACATTACATTTTCGTCCCCTGAGACGTAATGCGGTTCGTTCGTTGCGTTTGATTTTGATTTTATGGTATATTATTTTGGTTTTTTACGGCAAAAAAAAAAAAAAAAACCATTTTCATAACACTATACGTCCGAGTTCGTATGAATTGTGTGGGTACAGGCGGTATTTCGTATTACGGTTTTCACGTGTTAGGCCCACAGAAATGATACGTAAAACTCAATAGTTCATAAGTGGAAGCGGTACACTGTTCGGCTTTGAATTCGATTTCGGTATGTATTCGATTTCATTTACCATTTTACAATGCATAACGATATGATGTGGTAAATTTCATTTTTTTATTTTTTTTTATTTTGTATAATATTATATTGATCGCGCGCAGTTTGCATTCAGACCCCTCGCGTTGTAGACGCCGAAGCTACTGATAGCGGTGTCTGATAACAAAACGTGCGTCCGATAACTAATAACTGTTGGCGGATAACCTTTAACGTATAGTACTTGGTCAAAATCAATAACACTCATCCGTAGAGTCGTTATGAAGTGCTATCGTAGTGCTACCCGTATCAGAATATATATAGGTCTGTGTGTTTTTAGATATTTTGAAACGTCCGAAGTTTTTAAAGTAATTATATACTTTTACGTATTTAAAGTAATTATATGGAAATACTTTAAAAGTATTTGTCTTTGTATTTAAATAAATTATTATTAATAACACAAGCAATATATATTATAATCAGAATTCTGTTAACAATAAATATGCGTATACTATGTTGCACAAATCAAAACAGTCAAAAATATTTTTTTTTATTATTTTTCACAGTCATATTTTTTTTACCGAAAGCTGCAGACCATTGATGTTCTAAAAAATTAAAGTTAAATTAATTTTTATTCAGTTAATTATATATTCTTGATGTATATCATAATGATTTTTTACAGTTAAATTTTAATAGAAATTAGTAACTTTTTGTCTATGACTAAATTATATACCTAGGTACTATTTAAATAAATAAATATGTTGTCCAAAAATATGTTCAAGTTAACAAAAAAAATTATCTCCAATAAGCTAAGTTAGATTAAACCAAAATGCTTCATTTACAATTAATAGATAATAAACAATCATTTAAATTTATTTAGTTTTAAGTTAGAATATAAAATTATAGAAACTTAACTAGGTTTAAAACTGTAAAATGAAAACATCTTTCAATGATATATTATATAAACAAAAATTTATTTATATGCAATTAATCAAGTTGTCTACAAGTGTTAAAATGTATTTGTTTATTTATTTTATTTATATGTTTATATCCCCATTAGAAAAAAAGAATAAATAATAATAAATATTAGTTTTGATTCTAATAATATAAGTACTTACATTTTTTATTGAAATATTTAAACTCACGAGAATTCAAAATTATTCACCCACTTGTATTTGACCGATATTATCCGTAAAAATATATATTAATAAAATACAAATTTGAATATTATATGGTTACAATCTGACGCTTAAAATATTAAAATATTCCTACAAGTTCCGATGTAAATTATTCGCTCTAAATCTAAAATAATTAAAACCCCTCAAAATACATTAATTTTATGTTTGATTACATAGTAATATAAATACTACAAAATATTTGGAATAGATTTTGTGAATTAATCCAAATAATTTGGGAATATCAAAATCCTATAATATTCGAGTAGGTACATGTTATTCTGAGTCTTTGTCAGAAAGTATCCGGAAAATGCATTAGAAAAAAATTTAAAAAGTATATTAACTATGTTCGATTTATTATTAAATGAAAATAGTTATAGTTTTTCAAATTTAAATTATTTAACCAGTTATTAATACATACCCTAGTAGCACCAGATCTACTAGGGAAATGTACAAGATTCTGTATCGGTACAGTAGGGAATCCTGATAGAATCCCAATAAAGTCCTCCTGGATATCGAACGTTAGTCCCAAAAGGTCCTATTAAGGAATCTTATATGAAGACCATCTAAAATCAAATGAGAACCAATTAAAGTTATAAAAATTAAAAAAAAGTCAGTCTAGCGAATGAGAGTGCCCCTGAGAGTTTACATGACATTAGATTGTCTCCCTCACGGAGATGATTGAAAATCCGTAATAAACTGATAACTTCAGAATCAGAGATCAAACTGCTTGCATGCTTACCCTTGTGTTTGAATTATACACGCCTCAAACACGTCATGAGGTTCACAAATAACTCGTATTTTTTTTGTTTTTAGTAAATTTTGCAACAAATCTTAATTCAATCGATTGTATTAAAACCTCCGACTACCACTTATTTAACAATTTTTGTACATACGCTGAACTGACTGAGCTATATTTCAGTAATAGAAATATAGACGGAATTTTATATAAATAAATGCTCAAGGAATGGTATATGGTTACAGACACAGCAATAAAGGAGGATATATTTATTGAATCGTCGTACTGCATTTAATAACATTCAAAACGAGTTATATTGGCTTCAAAATGTGTTGTAAATTAAATTATATAACATACTAAAAGTCACTTATTTTGGGTAAACCAAAACCAAATTTTGGATTGCTCATAACTCATAAGGAAGTAAACGTAATGCTTCGCAGTTTTGGCTATCCCCTTTTTGCTTAAAGCTATCCATTGGTGTTCATTTGGAGAAGTGGCCTTCTGGAGAAAACCAAAAGAGTGACTTTTAGTATGTTATATATCTGAGTATATAAAATAATTTGCATCAGTCCGAATTCGATCTAACTGTTATTAAATTTGCAGTGGTTATTCAAAAATTTCACCTTCTTCATTGTACCTATATTATCGTATACTATTCCATGGAGTTTTATGCATATACCCTCAGTTCAACGAGACCTTCATTACAGACAATTACAATTTTTTTCTACTAACATTTTTAGTAAATTTCAAAAATATTTACAAAAGATTACATTTCCATTATTTATAATAAAATATTTGCACAATACTTGGTCTAAAATATTTTTTTGTACTCAAATATTTGTACTCAAATTTTTTGTACAAATACTTGTACAATAATTATATTTTCTGACTTTACAGTCTTCGCTGAGAATCCTGAATGGGAATACTTATAGGATTTTACAAAAATTCCTTTATTAGCCTGAAGAGCGTTCAATGGAAATTCTGAATGGGAATACTTATAGGAATTTAAAAGGATTCTTTTATTAGCCTAAAGAGTCATCGATGGGAATTCTGAATGAAATACTAATAGGATGATACAAAGATTTTTTCTTAGTCTAAGGATTCTGGTAGTACTATTTTCTTTTTGGTCTTGGCGTTTAAATGGTATACAATATAAATATTATTATTAATTATATATTGTATTATTTGATTATATTAGTAATATATAATCAATGATATAATATTTTATACACATAATTATTTTTAAATATTATAATATTTAAAAATATCGTCCTGGTCGTTCCACTACAACATGCAATCTCCTATTTAATAACTTTGTACTTGAATCATTCCAACAGCGTTTGCAAGTTGATGTGGTCTATACTGACTTTAATAAAGCTTTCGATTTAGTTGATCATGGGGTTTTGATTAAAATTCTTAGCAGTTATGGCTTTGGTGAACCATTTTTGTCATGGTTCTCCTCATACCTTAGTGATCGATATCAATGGGTAAATATTTTTGGATCCAAATCTAAGCTATTCTTAGCATCCTCTGGCGTTCCTCAAGGTGGACATCTGTCCCCCTTATTGTTTTCTCTTTTTGTTAATAATATCAGCCGGGTACTACGTCATTCTCGTATTCTGTGCTTCGCTGATGATATTAAACTATTCTTGCATGTTGGTTCTATTGATGATTGTCTTCATCTCCAAAGTGATCTGGATAGCTTTGTTTACTGGTTTAAAAATATTGGCTAATCCTTAAACGTACCTAAATGTAAAATTTTAACTTACACACGTTGTCGTTCACCAATAATTTATTCCTATAATATTTTAGGCTCTGAAATTTTATGTGCTAATGAATCTGTTATTGATCTTGGATTCAAGCTTACCAGCTCACTTGATTCACGACCACATATTGACATGGTATGTTGTAAGGCCTTGAAAATTATTCGATTTATCTACAGGCTTTCTAGGGATTTTAAATTAGATTCGTCATTTAAACTACCGTATTGTACTTTAGTACGACCTATATTAGAATACGGCGTGATTGTTTGGAGTCCTTTTACTGCTAATGACTCTCTCCAACTTGAAAGAGTTCAGCGCCGGTTCCTTCGTTCTGCTGGTTTCTTATTGGGCATTGAACACCCTCCACACGATTATTCAACTGTTGCTGCTAAATTAGGTCTCGTCTCTTTAGATTCTGCATTAATGACTTAAATCTAATTAACCTTATTTATCTATCATTATTTGTAATTAACGTTATACTCTGTTATGATTTTTATTGTAAATATGTATTTCGTATACATTTTCAAAAGGATTTCAAACCCGTTTATTATTATAAAATAAAATAAAATTAAATAAAATATTGCCTGAATTAAATTCTTTAATATTATTACGTGGGAGCACTTGAACTTCGGAGCATTGTCAATGATTTTTTTTTTTAATTTTATAAATAACACTAAATAAGTATTTTGGTAAAATATTAATATTAGAAAATTTTTAATTTAATATGGTTTATATGGTTTTCTATTTAAGAATATTTTTAGAATTGATATATTTTTAGTTATATTAGGTTATATATAGATATTGAGTTTAATCATATACTACATTTTAATAAAATCTTGGTTCATAAGACGATGTCTACGCGATCATTTTAAGGTATTTTGTATATTAAATTTTTTGAACATTTAAAAAAAAAATGTATGTGCATTTTTATAATGACTTATAATATTGCTCTCATTATTATATCATTTTTTATTATGGTTTTATTTTTTTTATAAATAAATAAAATTTTGTAACAAACCCGGTTTTATATACTCATAAGGTAGGTACATGCACACGATAAGTGTGTATGTACCATTTTTACAGCGGTTTAACATCGTACTAATCTGAAACGATAGGCCGATTAGTATAAACAGGAAAAGATGATAGTATAACAATATAACGGATCCAGACATTATTTAACAAGGTGAGAAAGGTGGCGCGATCTATCGGTAAAATCGGCAGAAGCCGAAACTCGCAAAGAATCATACACGTATCAATTAGAGATGGCGTGGACGACGGAAGTATACCTAAATCGACAACTTTATCGATTGACGGGGAAGGTCCCGAAGGGGTAATGCGATAAACAAAAACAAATTCCGGAGTACACGCCGATCAACGGATTTGAATGCCGAGACGATCAGACAAAAACACAACACCAAAATACCTACTATATTTCGAGAATGCGAAATGCACCCAACTATATACGGAAACTGGGAATATACTGCAGTTATACTGGTCGATCGGAGACCACTCGAACTAAATTCGCCCCCTCATCACGTCTCAACCAGACCGCGGACACTGATAATAATTATAATGGGTAGCATAGGACAGGCCAAAAAATGTGTCGGCCATCTTCCCAGTTAGCACCAGTGTGACCACAAACCTGATATAACATAAATATTGTATTAAAAAAATTATTGTTTAGGTACCCTAAATTTGAATGAAAACTACCACTATATGGTAAATTC
>JAIPRL010013662.1:0-10292 GCA_025469235.1 Pemphigus obesinymphae
AAATGTAATTTGTTCTTGGGATTTTTGTAGTACTTAATACTAAAAAATATATAATCCTATAAATATAATTCTCAATCTTCTTCAATCTTTAGATTTTTACATAAATCTCTTGTCCGATATTGTGTATTCTTATTGCTTTTAAAAAAAGTATAAGTTATATCTGGAAAGTCTTAAAAGAAAGACTTTTAAAGTGGAAGTCTTTAAAAAGACTGTTTCAATAAATATTCACTCAAAAATACAAAATGTAATCTACAAAGTCAGAAGTCACGATGGTAAAAATTGTGTAGTCAATGTTACGAGATGAACAATCCGAAAAGAGAATATTATTTATCACCACATGTTTATTACTGATAACGTATAATAGGCAAATCGTTTTACAATTTATTTGTACGGTATTTTTTTATCATAAACGATCAAACCGTCAACTATCACGTTGTAATCACAACATCAAAATTGTAAACTGATAATGCATATCACTATAATATAATATGATAAAATCCGCCATTTTGATTCCATTCGGATTTCTGTCCTTAGACGCTAGTATATTTATACAAATCACACGGTAGAGTACTGGTTTTAAAATGACGCGCCGCTAACGTAAAGCCGACTGCCCAGCGGCTCCGGCAGCCCGGCGGCGATTAAATCTTTAGGTGGGGGAAGCCATGGATTTGGCTCACACGCCATCTATGGAGCATTGTTTACGTACTACCTTCGGTATAGCGTCCTCTTAATAATATAACATTGTAATAAATAAATTATTGTACAATTATTATATCGCAATTTCACTCAATAAATTTATTAGGCAAGGTCAAATTTACAGCAAAACACATAAAAATAATATACAAATTCATTTCGGTAGACTACCGAAAAGTACGAGGTAAAAGTGTAATATATATATTCTTATAGGTAAGTACATATAAAAGACTAATGAATTTTTTTTTTCATAATTCGGCAATTTAGTATGAGTATAGGAATGAATTTTTATAGCCATAGAGAAAGAAATTTCAATTAAATTTAAAAAAGAAAGAAATGAAAATAGGTACCAAATATACATGTGTATTATATGCCTATATTTTGAATTTAAATTTCATTAAAAAATTATAAGTTTTAAATTTAATTGAAAAAAATTGGACAGGGCGGGTGTGGACCTCGCAGGTTTTTCAAATTATGTAGATAGATAAAAAAAAAATGTATTCATCCTTTTATTCGTTTAAGTACATATACAAAAAGAATGAATACATTTTTTCATAATTGGATAATTTAGTATGAGTATAGAAATTACTTTATATGGCTATAGAGAAAGAAATTTCGATTAAATTTATCAAAGAAAGAAATAAAAATCGGTACTAAATACACAAATACATATGTATAATATATAATATATATATATATATATATATATATATTTTGAATTTAAATTTATTTAAAAAACTATATTGAGTTTTATATTTAATTTAAAAAAATTGGACGAGACTGGTGTGGACCCCACAGGTTTTTCAATTTGGGTAGATGCAAAAAAAATTGATTCATACTTATATTCGTAAAAGTACATATACAAAAAGAATGAATGAATTTTTTTATAATTGGGTAATTTAGTATGAGTATAGAAATGATTTTATATGGCCATAGAGAATGAAATTTCAATTAAATTTACTAAAGAAAGAAATGAAAATAGGTACCAAATACACATGTGTATTATAAACTTATTTTTTGATGTTAAATTTAATTAAAAAGTTTTAACTTTTAAATTAAATTGAAAAAAAAAATTGGACAGGACGGGTGTGGCTCCCGCAGGTATTTCAATTTGTTTATATACAAAAAAAATTTATTCATACTTATGTTCGTATAATGACATATATATAAAAAGTATGAATACATTTTTTTTAATTGTGTATAATTGAGGATGCGTATTGGAATGACCTTATATGGACATAGAGAATGAAATTTCAATGAAATTTACCAAAGAAAGAAATGGAAATAGGTACCTACCAAATACACATGTGTATTATATACCTATAGATTTTGAGTTTAAATTTAATTAAAAAATGTTAACTTTCAAATTTAATTGAAAAAAAATTTGGACAGGACGGGTGTGGCCCCCGCAGGTATTTCAATTTGGGTAGATAAAAAAAAAAATGTATTCATACTGATATTTCTAAAAGTACATACCTATACAAAAATAATGAATAAATTTTTTTATAATTGGTAATTTATTATGAGTATAGGAATGATTTTATATGGACATAGAGAAAGAAATTTCAATTAAATTTCCCAGAGAAAGAAATGAAAATAGGGACCAAATACACATGTGTACTATATACCTATACCTATATATTTTGAATTCAAATTTAATTAAAAAATTTTAACTTTAAAATTTTATTGAAAGAAAAATTGGACAGGACGGGTGGGGTCCCCACAGGTATTTCAATTTGGGTAAATACAAAAAAAATGTATTCATACTTATATTCGTATAAGTACATATATACAAAAAGAATGAATACATTTTTTATAATTATGTGTAATGTTGTATGAGTATAGGAATGACTTTATAGGGCCATAGAGAACGAAATTTCAATTAAATTTACCAAAGAAAGAAATGGAAATAGGTACCTACCAAATACACATGTGTATTATATACCTATAAATTTTGAGTTTAAATTTAATTAAACAATGTTAACTTTCAAATCTAATTGAAAAAAAAATTGGACAGGACGGAGGTGGACGTCGCTGGGTTTTCAATTTGGTTAGATACAAAAAAAATTTATTCATACTGATATTCGTTAAAGTACATATACAAAAATAATGAATACATTTTTTTATAATTGGTAATTTATTATGAGTATAGGAATGCTTTTATATGGACATAGTGAAAGAAATTTCAATTAAATTTACCAAAGAAAGAAATGAAAATAGGGACCAAATACACATGTGTACTATATACCTATACCTATATATTTTGAATTCAAATTTAATTAAAAAATTTTAACTTTCAAATTTAATTGAAAGAAAAATTGGACAGGACGGGGGTGGACCCTGCAGGTATTTCAATTTGGGTAGTTACAAAAAAAAATTATTCATGCTTATATTCGTAAAAGTACATATACAAAAAAATGAATAATTATTTTTATAATTATGTGTAATTTTGTATGAGTATAGGAATGACTTTATACGGCCATAGAATAAGAAATTTCAATTATATTTAAGAAAGAGTGAAATCATAATAGGTACCTAATACAAAATTGTATTATATACCTACCTATATTTTAGATTAAAATTTATTTTTGTAAATTCAAGTTTTAAATTAAATTGAAAAAGAATTGAACAATACGATAGTGGCCCACGTGGGGTTTTGAATTTGATTTATCAAATGTATTTAATAAGGTAATTTGTAGGTAGTTATAACTAACATTAGATATATCAATCATTCAGTTAAAGACCCGCAGCAAAAAAAAAAATAAAATAAATATAAGTTTAACGAATATAAAACATAAAAAGTATATTCGTCATTCAATGTTAAACAAATATCCTCAATATCCATCGATCAATAATTTAACTAATAATCTTTATTTAGCTGCAATTATATAATGAATGATGTAGAATGATTTTAATACAATTGTTTAAGTTTTTGCAGTCTTGATCAGTTTATATTTATTTATATAAACATATTTAAAGTATAATAACAAATACTTACTCATACATTAAAGAACAGTAAAATAATAAAATAATTTAATTTACATAGAACCAAATTAAGCGTTTACCATTCAAAACAGCGATGAATACATAGATGAGTGCAGCGAAGAAAAACAGCAATGCCAGTGTCCACGGATATTGTTTATACTCCTATTTTAATAATTATTATAATATTCATTATTAATATATAAACATTTTATATAAAATGGTTAATAGATATTATAAATTTTCATAGGGTTGAAAGCGATATGTTATTCTAAGGAGTTTAATATTTATTAAATTATTATGATATATTCTTATATACAAATGCACGAGTCATCGACAGTCTGCTCAAATACACTTTTGGCTATGTAAAGTAAAAAATCATGGTAAATAAGCATACTTTAAATAATTTAACTGTATTTGAAAACAAATTTAAACTTATTAATGTTTATTTAAGATTTTACATGAAAAATAGTTCGAATTAATTTATTACCTATATTGTAATTCGTTATAAGATGATTTTATTTTTTTTCAAATTAATCATTTAATTTAAACTGTTATTCCTACAATACATAGAATAAAAATAAAAGAAGTCAAATTAATTTTAAAAATTTAAATTGGACTAACTACTGGAAATAAGCCTATTACCTTATTGGTCTAAATACACATAAGACATATTCACTTTCAACCACAAACAACAGTTTTGTATACTAGTGTAGCCAAGTTAACGGGCTTATAAAAACGATAAAAAATAAACAACAGACACACAAAACAACATTTTTAATTCTAATATACAGATGTTTTAATTATACAATTATGTTTATTTTATTTTTCTGTGAAATTTCGACTAGAACACTTTAATCCATTTTTTGGTATGTATTGTACTTAAATTTAGTCAAGATGATAAATATAAACGGGTCATTTTTCGACTTCTTTTTAATTTATAAGGAATAACTAAAGCGTGAAGCAAAAATAAAAAAATTTGGATATTACTTATTTACTTATAGTTTAGAAAATAATTGTTTAAAAAATTGTGTATAATTAATAAAAGGTTCAAGCAATCATCTAAAAATGCTAAAATCTTACGTGTATTAATATATTTTATATTAGTATAATGTTTGGTTAAATTAATCAAAACGTATAGTTTAAATATTTTATGAAATTTATAGAAATAATTCCAAACAATCATAAGTTTAAAAGTAGTCATTCATTCGTTTTTTCTTTAGAAATTTGAACGCCTGCGTGCTGCCACAAAGCCCGCAATACAATAATGATCGTATGCTAAGGCATGTGGTAGGTACCTACCTACGTCATATCCATATTATCTTCACTCGTCAATACCTAGTTACTGTGCATTTTTATAATATTATTATTAAATATTAATTGTGCTTTAAGTGTTTACGTTTTTAATTGTATTAAATTAATTAAGGCCAATTTATTTGTTTTATTACTATAGTATATTTATATATTGAACGATCTTCAAATATCGGATAACATTAGTTAGGCACCTATACAAAAATTCAAAGGTTCATCATTTTTTAATTATATATTATTAAGCAGGTAGATATGTATGATATATGCTGCTTTCATACAATATCTAATGGATTTCATACTATAGGTTTTAAAATTATATATTTGTGTTTTTGTTAGATTATACATTTTCGACTTTACAACATATACAATTAGATAATAGATAGGTACCTATTTATATAAATTATATTATTTTTCATATAATTTCATTAACTAATTACCTATATTTTTATTTAGCAATAATATATAATAATAGTATATTATACATACCTATTGGTACATATTTAATAATATAAAAATGATGAACATTCGAATTTTTGTATAATATATATCATATATTTGAAAATCGTTCAATATATCAAACATAAATCACACACGTAACAGCAATTTAGATCATTTCTATTTCCAACGTACCAATGGACCTAGTGATGCGATATGGATTCTAAAAACTGATCTGAATTTTTCGTAGTCTACTTTAGATTGACTTTTCCGAATTTTTGATCTTGTCTCCCAAAGTCCCCATAAAATTAAGTTAATATATTAAACATTTAAAAATTGACATTTTAAATTTTTGTGAAAATTAAGGGAAAAAAATGAAAAAGTGGGAAAGTCGTTCTAAAGTAAATTTTACGATGAATTAAGATCAGTTTTCAAAATCCTTATCGCATCACTAGAACAATTGGTATGTTGGAAATGGGATTTAGTGTCTTTTCAAATACGATACCGATATTTATTGACATGTGCCTGTGCGTGCGAGTGTACACACCAGCATTATCATTATTATTCCAAACGTAACACAGCGTGTGTAAAAATGGGAAGGAAAATATTTGGATTGTTGAAAATCTATAGACCCACTAATTATTGTAAATGTACAATTTTAAACAGGCGGATTGCATAGTGGAAACATGATACTTTATTAATTATATATAAATAATTATGGATAAATTTCGACCGAACAAAATGTCTGTTTCCCACATGATTCCCAATATACAACAGTATATAGTATAGTGCTATTATGTTATTATTATTACTATATTTATGTTAGACTTGTGATTTAATATTATTGTTTGTAAAATGTGATGAATAAAACAAATTCTTTTAAAAACGTTTATGAAATTAATTCATCGCTTTTATAAAACGAATAGGTAACTAAAAAATATTATGTACCTATAAAAACTGGAAATTCAGCACGTTCGCAGAGTGGGCATTCCCTAACTTGTTCCCCCTTACGGGTTTATCGAGAAAACGAAAGAACATAGAAAAAAAGAAAAAGTACGATACCTTACGGTTGTTTCGTCCGACGGTGGTGTGACACAGTGGCCGGCCGACGATGCCAGCATCCGATGGTGTTCGATGTCCGTGCCGTGCCCGATGTAGCTCGTCGGTTGATGTCGTCGACGAATGTGTGTCCTCGGTATGCGCTCGCAATTATTATCGACGTGAACGTCAAAAGTGACGATTATTATTAATGATCTGACGAGTGACGGTAAAACAATTTGATGTGTACAAACCATAGACTTATAAAGATAAGTTCTTATTAGTATTCTTTATAAGTCTATGGTACAAACAACAGCATGGCAACGCAATACAACGATGAGTGATGTCCCGATGAGATCATCCGTGGCGATTGGGCGTTCGAATGTTCTAGAATTCAAAACTTTGGTTCGGAATAAAGGTCGCCACACACTGTAAGCGGTATCGGTAGCGGGAAAATAGTGCATCGTTACGTAAATCCATAGATAATAAAGGAATGGATGGGCAACCGTATTGTTCGGTTCTGCGACTATAGGTGGGTTCACAGCTCACCATGTCGTTTCGTGTCGGATGAAATACTATATATTGATTGGCCCATTCAAATGCGATTAGAAATTGAGACCGTGTCGATTAAAACGATACTGCGACTACCGCATAGTTGAAATATTTCAACTTTTGGCCGTCTGGTTACATTCTGCTCATTACGTGTGGTTACTAATTGGTTACTAATTACATTGTTTACTAATAATTACCGATGTCATCAACGTTTATATTTTAAAAAATTAACCAAACATGAATAATTAAAAAATAATTATGAGTTATAAAATATATGTACCTATCTGTCTATAAAATCTTGATATGACTATAGTCTATAAGTGCTTCCAAAAACCAATGCAGACCTTCCAGTAGACTGGATAAATAAAATAATCTGTAAGGTTTTTGCATTCAGTGATCCAGTGCTCAATTGCTCAAGTTTATTTACTGTGCATTTCAATCATGTCTCTTTTGAAAATAGACATCGAAAAATTAATATTGATTGTACAAAATCATTCAGTTCTGTATGACACAACTCTACCAGACTATAAAAATACAAGGCAAAAAGATTATATTTGAAGTAACGTCATAAGTCCAGAAATGGATGGAAAAAATGGTAATTAAATTTATTAATATTTTTATAAAATACATTAATAAGTTAGTGATTGGAATAATAATAATAATACTTTTAAATTAATATAATATTAAACCTATTTAAATATTGCTTTTATAAAATTATATAAATACATAATATAAAGTAACAAACAAATTTTTATCAGCTAATTATTATTTATTATATAATATTTACATACCTACCTAGAAAATATTATTGTATAAATAAAATGCTAGTCTTTATAAATATTAATAAAACGCATACATTAAGACATTATTACTTAAATCTAAGTCCCAGTTTAACAAGGTATTTTTATTTTTTGACATTCCTATTGCTTCTTTTATGTTTAATTCCTTATAATTATTTACATGTTTTAAAAGTTTTGCTGATTTTATATTATGTGTTGTATTTAAAGTGGTCCGAGTCCGTCAAAAAAATATCGTTTTTAGACATTTCGCTGTGATAAAATTGCTCGACTTTGGCTGATCCGATTTTAATTCTGTAAAAAGCATAATATTTTTTGATATCTTTTCTAGGTTTTGATCGAGAATTTTTTCGAAATACAAATTTTCGATTTTGGTATGATTAAACAAAACTTCCATATTTCAAAAATTGTTCACTAGTGTATATCTAAAGCGAAAATTGATATTTCGAAAAACGCCTCGATTAAAAACTAGAAAATATGTCAAAGAATCATATGATTTTTACAAAATTAAAATTGAATGAGCCAAAGTCTCACAATTTTGTCACAGCGAAAGCAACTTTCTGTTTAAAAAGCGATTTAATATACGGTCTTATTTTCATTATTTTGACACTTGCAATTCATATTTAACCTAGACGGATATAGATACAAGCCCAAGGAGTGTATTTATTAATTTTTTACTAGCTTTATTAACTTCAATGTAGGTATACATGTATAATACATAATATATAAGGGCATAATGTATCTTATTTATTTTTTTTTCAAATACAATATTTCCGTTTAAAGTGTTTGAACTACCTTCTCACTTTTTGAGTTACATGTTTCAATATCTTTTTCATAATATTTAATATAATTATAAATTTGAAAATCGAAATTTCTTCAAGCAAACCAATTGCCTTAGTAGTTTGGTCACCTTCTATATTTAATATAGTTAGTACCTCTCTTATTTCTGTAAACATTTTTTAAATTTTTTGTAAGGAAGCAAACCGGTATGACCATCTAGTTTCAACTAATCTTTCTAAATGTAAAAATTTTAGGTTTTTTTTTTTTTAATACTTATAAACAATTCGTAACTTGTGTGACCATTCATTAAGTATTTGTACAATCCTTGAATAGTATCGAAAAAGTCCGTAACTAATTTAATATCTTCTAGTGAATGAATTAAGCATAAAGTCAGACGATGTGCGACAATGAACTTTTTCAGATGCTAAAAACTTTTTATTTTTTTCTCTTAAACGAGCAGCGCTGTCTTTTCTTTTATTTCTATAATAGGTTTAGATTTAGGTAATTGTTATTATGTAATATGTATATAATAAATAATTTAATATAAGTTAATAAACGAATAAACACATTAATAAATCCGTTATTATTTAGTTCTTAAATACCAAACTTCTAAGTTTTTATCAATTAATTATTTATTATCTATGGATATACTATGGAACATGCATATACCCTAGTACAAAAATTCAAGAGAACTTATAATATACGCGTGGTAAGGCATGCGGCGCGTTGTGGGTCGTGTGACGCGTGGGGGGGAGTGCGGCGTGTGGTATGATGGGGTGCAGGATAACGTGGTGCGGCATTTTGTGAAAAGACGGCGTGACATGGCGCAACCAACGCTCAACATTTGGCGTCGGGTGACGATCGAGCAGAAAACTAGTACCGAAAATAATTAGGTAGTCATAAACAATACGAAACTACAGCTGTATAACTGTTAGGTGGCGTAGTAGCCCGATATTATTTGAATATTTTTATATACACCTATATATATATTTTTCTTTTTTAAAATATCGGCGCAACTGCAGTATTTGACGCTTGCCATTGACACATTAAAAAAATAGGGCTGCAAAAGTATAGTCTGAATCCCTCAAATGACGCCCCTGATATATATGTTGACAGAAAACAGACATTTTTTTAAAAATCTTTTAAATGCATTGTAATATTAAAAATTTGAATCATAATTTAGGACTATACAAAGTTTTTCCCAAAAATCCAAAATTAATAAAAGATTGTACATAAATATATGACAGTCTTCGAGTGACCGCCACTTTCTAAATCTTCACAAATATTTTTAAAATAAATTGAAAACTTTGAAAACTTTTTTTAAAATTTGAAAACCATTATTTTAGCCATGAGAGCTTTTTTTAAGTAGGGGCAACTTTAGGCAGTCCCCCGTATCGTCCCATTTACACCAAACCTTTACCAAAATGTTATAGTAAATTAGAAAATATTTGAAAATTAGTTTTTAGAATTTTAAAACCATTATTTTAACCCCCAAGTATTTTTTTTTTAATATGGGGTTATAGCATAGTTCAATATAGTATATCTTAATATGTAATTATTCGCTTATAGGTAGTATAATTATCAGGGTTCGGATTTTATAGCATTTGCTACTTATTATAGGATAGAGATAAAAATAGCAGAGTGGGTTATAAATTTGTTTTATGCACCAGGGACTCTAAATATGAAATTTTATTTTGCTATTTT
>JAIPRL010013663.1:0-10291 GCA_025469235.1 Pemphigus obesinymphae
TAATAATAATTTAAATAATTTCTTGTTATGATTTATTAAAAATAAATCAACTATTACACTTAATATTAAGGGTTAGGTACCAAAATATTTAAGATTATTTAGCGTAACAAGGCCGCAAGGCAAACAACTATTTAACTTATATCTAATAACAACGTATGACTAGGGGGGTGAGCTTATGACTAAAGACGATATTAAAAATAATTCACAAATATAGGGTTGGTACAGAACGAATATAAAAAATGATAACGTTACGTTACCCTGGCTATACGATGAAAATGACTGAATGAAAATTGACGTACGATGATCCCTCTCCCGGCATGAATGACGTCGGTGATGGACACTCGCGTATGTATGCGTGCGATTAATTAACGCGGCGGCGGTTAATTAAAATATATACACTATTATCGGCGACCGGTGCCGGGCGTGTTGACGACGCAAGGGCGTAAATATATATTATATTTGATGGAATACGTCGTGTGTACTGACGACACACGACGTACCAATAGGTACATAAATATGTTACCTATATTTATAATAACGGACGAAACAAATGCACTGACCGCATATTACGACGACTTATATAACGACGGTAGATCACGATAACAACGAACGGCGATGCGATGATGTACCTACACTATATACATAACGGGTGACGTCCGTATATTATAAAATACTAAAAAATGTATATCGTTGGTTTTGATGGCGACAAATAGAACGACCGATCGGACAAACGCACCGGTATTGTTGACATACGGTGGAAGACTCTCGACTAAAATATAATTATTAGGTATATTTCGCGTGCAATTGCCCGATAACGAAAATAATGCAAAACACCGTCGTCGCCGAGCGGCTATAACGATAACCGCGGAGACGGCATTTATATGGCTTGACGTTCGATTATATTATATTCTTATGATTATGTGTGGCGGCAACAATAATATAGGTACTCAGGTTGAATTTGATTATGTTCTTTGTGTACCTATTCTATATGGAATAATTTTATTAGGTACATAAAGCCAACAAATAATAAACATTTTTTTTAATATCCATAATCCTATCTTCAAATAAAGTGAATTTTCCTCCAAGTAATTAAAACAGAATAATGTACTCGTATTTAAATTAACAGTTCCCAAAATATTTTTCGCGAAAATTAAGGGTTTAGCACAATAATCACAAAGGTTCCATAAGTTAAATCCACACACAGAATATTTTTCATAATGCTTTTTCAAATTAATGTTTATGAAAATATAAAAATATTAAATGATACCTCAATCAATCAGCGACGTATTTTTAATTTTTTCTGGGAATCCAATTATATTAAAAACCAAACATTGATATAATCTTAATAAATTTCACTATCATTAGGAGCAAAATCGCTTAGTTGACAGACAGAGGACTGTTGGTAAAGAGGAGGTTTGCGAGGTCCATGCAATATTTGGTAAATAATACTTATTCAAAATATTTCATTTAAATTTTGAACTTATTTTTGATATCTTTAAAACAATTTTAGAAAATATATTTTATCGTATGGAAAAAGTATTTTATTAAGCGTAATAAAAAACTAGTGATATCATAATTTTTTAAACCTTACATATTTGTATATTCATAAATTTTTCCTAATTTTCTAATAGTAATATAGAAAAAAATTATACAGTAAATGGTGCTTTTTATTTTTAATATATTTTATGATGTTTATTTTAAAAATAAGAATATTAAGTTTAATATTTAGATATAAATAAACCTAACAAGAAGGTCAACAGTCATTGACAGAAATACTACATAAAAACAGACTACAGGATACGTCATGAGAATTGCAAAATATAATATTAAAATATTAATTTGGCACACTTTTAAGTTTTAATTGATGAATTTTCTTTAAATTTTTAAGCTTAATTATTCCTTAGATTAGTAATAAATGAAAACCGTACCTAAGAATCACAGCCTATAGTAGTAATGATATAGTTAATCAAATTTTTATTTGCAAAATACTCCAACCACTTTTGTAAAATTGTTTTAAATGGTAATTACATTAATTAGAAGCTCAGATATATATTTAAAACATTTTTAATACAAAAATTAAATATATTAATCATTTTTTACACGTATTTAACACCGAGATAATTGACATATTTTTTGGAGAAACTTGAGTGAATTCTGTGATAACTCTATAGCGACCCTTAGCCTCCCCCTCCCCCAATTCTGCGTCTATGTATAAAACCTAATTATTTTAAATCTATTATAAGTAAAACCATGAAATAGTACCATTTTCTACATTAGAAACGTTAAAATAAACGTAGTTAAGATAATACCCATTATGATTTTTTTTAAATAAAGGATTTTGATTTTAAAGTGTTGTAGGTATAACCGTATTATTTTTCTGCGAACGGTGTGATATTATGTTTCACAATCGTAATACATACTGTGTTGCCGTCGAAATGTTTGCCACTTTTTCCAACTACCTATTGTATATTTACAGTTAATAGTTGAAAAATTGTGGTTGTGTTGGAGTCGGGGTTTCTGTACTGTAAAAGTTACTACCGCTGATCTATAGTATAATATAATCGTCTATTATAATTGTGTATATAGTACTTTTGTGTATGAAAACCGCCAAGGTTATTATTTTGAAACATTAGCCATCATATATAACACAAGAAATATTATTGCGCGTGGTATACCCGAATCTATATCGACGGAACTCTCGACCGGAATTAATGACGATCAAGTTATATTACGTGATATTTTTTCTAAACTCTCCAAAGAAACGTCTAACGCATTCAAACCCATTCGTCCTGGTAAACCCGTCGTCTCCATACTGCGTCTCGTCTCTTCAAAATAATCTTTAACTCCCATCAACCGTCTCTACTGTAATATCGATCTATCGTCTTGCCAAAACACGAACTTTAAACCGTCATCCGCTAACCAGCCTTGTTCGTGACGAAACTCCATTAGAACGCCACCAACAACGGGCCTGTCATCAGAAACTGGAACGTTACCTTCGCCTACATTAATGGTCCTCCAAATGTTATATCCCGTTCAAAAAATGTCATCTAGGCTCGTCAACATCCATGGGTTTGACTAGCACAGCAAATCCCTTCTTCCTCCTTGGATCTACTGTCAGAACTGCTGCGGTCTTCAAACTATAGACTTACAAACTTAAAATTCACGTACTGCCTGTTTCAATTGCGTATTTTTAGTATTAAACTTGGCTGAATAGTAATCGCTATTCCCCCGAACTGATATGATATATGATGATAGATCTCCTACAACTAGCTCCTATGAACGGGGAGATGGGGTTCTTATAACCATCCACAAATATATTTCTTCTTTCCCATTCCCTATCACTGAATTTGGTATCGATCAATTATCTATTTTCATATATACTCGCATAACTATTCATACTTTGTGGAGTTTACTTCCCTCCTCGTTCCCATATTGATTTATATAAAATGCACGTGTATCCTCAGTCGGTTGCATAATAATTATGTAATGTATATTGTAATACTGTTTTTGTAATTTTCCTTAAACTTTCTCGAAAACATTAGTCTATTTCTACCAACTTACTAAAAATATTCATTTAAAATTTTAATTATAACCAAGTTTGCCATTTTTATTTTTTATCGAATTTCTTTAAATATGACTTCTCTTTCTATATAATATATTATATTTTATATTATAATAGATTTATATATTAGTAGGTACGCGTTCCGTGGTATTTGTTATTATACTTTAATCCATTTGTTCGATTCTTTTAAGTATCCCGATATTACATATAAAATAAATATTCAAGAATGGGGTCAACTAGTTAATAAGTTAAAGTTAAGTTAAAAAGTTAAGATAATGTTAACTTATTCACATAATAAGATAATTTTATTATTTATAAACTTATCATATTATGGAGTAAAGATATAAGATTTAAATTTAAAATTTAACCGGGTTCAAATATTCAGTTATAAAAATAAAATGAAATACATTAGAAGATAGGTATATTTATAAGTAAACTAATTTAAAACAATTTTTCGATTCTAGAATAAAACAATGCAATATATAAATATATTTCTCTTGTTTATACTAATTTTAATTTAAAATATGAAAATCATTTTTATATTTTGGAGTAAATACGACTACCGTCACCGTGGTGTTATAAGCTATACATTTTTATTGGAATAAGCATTATATGTCAAGATATACATGAAAAAAAAAAATAATAATAAGTAGTAAAAATGATTACTGCAGTTAGTATATAATTTAATATAAAAAATATTGCACAAACTAAAAGAAGTCCAATTTTTTTTTTACCCCTATAACGTATAGTAAAACTAAAAAATCATCTTTCCTCGTACAAATTTAATTTAAATATGATTTTATAAATTTACTCCACTGGATCGCAAAATACTATAGAGAAAAAATGAGAACCTAAAAGATAATACAATATTATATAATGAAATATGACTAAAGTTGAAAGACCATAGTTATCTTTCATTTTCGTGAGCACATTTTCTATTAAAAAAATGTGGAACCTTAACAGCAATAATATGCGGTTATTAAAATATTAATAAAATATATACAGTATCATTTTTAATGAAATTAAACTTTAGCCTTGACAGTTTACAGTTCATATATTAAAATAAATTAGATTAACAGTTATTATATACGTATATGAAAATCGTAAAAAAAAAAAAAACAAAATATTAGTAAAAATAAAACAAATTATATTAAATACACCCGTTATATTATATAGTATAATGAATATGATAATATTGTGGTTTAACATAACCTATGATACAGCTTTTACCTATAAATTATACATAGTACCTACTCAATATTTATGAAAATTAAATTTTGAATTTTGGATTATATATAAATCAGTTTATTTTAAGCTAAGTGTTAATACTAAACAGACAGTTTTGACAAATTCCCGGTATATGGTAAAATATGTAGTCTGCTGAACTTCCAATATTTATTATTCATGTTTCTGGTTCGTTATCTTCTAATATTCCTTTCCTAAAATCTAAAATATTCCTAATATTCAGTTTAGAATCCTTGGGACCCCACCCGAGTTTTCTCAGTGAGCCCAGGTATGAAGCCAAATAAAATATGTAGGTATCTACCTAGGTTTAATCACGTTTGAATATTTGTTTTACATAAACAAAAATTGCCAAGTAAGAAAGAAAGAAATGTTTTGTATAAAAAAAAAAAAAAAATGAGAATTTTATGAATATTATCTCTAACCCGAAAGGTTGCACGAACACACGCATGTAAATAATAATAAAACTATATGTTATAATATAATACATTATACTTCCTAGTATTGTACAACTTACCTATATCATTGTATTCATAAAACGATTTCAAGCAAAGTTCAGTAAGTATAATGTAATTTTTAAGAAAATCAAAATAGGTAACTATGAAAATATGAAAACTTTATTTGTTATTTTGTCATTTCCCCTATACTTATAAAATATTTGCTTTATAATAGGTAGTTTTTTTGTACGTTTAAGACAATTAGAGGAAAAATCAAAAAATTATCTCTTCAAAGTACTTCATCTAGCACCAATTTGGTATCAAAAAAGCTCTTTACTCCAACAAAGTTCTGCTGGGCTTCTTCTACCCGAAAAATGTAAATAGTTGTATAAAAAAAAAAACATCGTATTTTGCAACCAATGCATTCCTTTGCTTTATTCTACACTTAAAATATAAAAATAAATATCATAGTAAAATCAATAGATTTCTTTCTTTCCGTTCATAATATAAAAGTATATTTGGCGAGTGGTTCGTAAAGTGCGATTTTTCCGAGAAGTATTTTAAATTAAACATAATAATATAATGGATATAAAAGGTACAAAGTAATTTAGACCATTACCAACAAAAACCAAAGTAGTAAAGAATAATCTTGCTTAAACAAAATGTTTTGGCGAACATACAACCAACCAGACTAATCCAGTAAACAATACAGCAACCTAGGTTATTAAAAACGCATAGCTAAAACACGCTTATTGTAATACTAAAATACACTCTTGATTTATGATATTCGTGTATGGTATAAAAATCTTTATTTTAAAAAAAAAGTTACAGTAATTTTCGACGTCAATAAAACAAAAAAAAATGGTAGGACAATGCACTCCAAGTATGCCGCGCCGACCTAAAAATGTAATCGTGTATAATGAATTACGAACAAATCAATATGGATAATATATGGGTATAATACTTAAGTATGATACCTGTATTCGCTGTCTCCATTTAACCAACTGACAATATGTGAAATTTACGTTCAGTTTTTCTTACACAACTTTGTAATTTTTAATATTAGACTAAATTGACCTATTACCCAAATTTATAAAACAAATTATTATCTATACCTTAGCGTATAATTCTAAAGACAAATATATGTATTTTAATAATTGCATTTTTTTTTTCTAAGTTATATCTCTTTACAAAATGAAAATTTCAAAAATATAATGACGCCACAACACACATAATAACCTCGTCTATTAATTTACTAAAAAGTTAAGAGGACGCAATTTTTAAAATATTTCATATAGGTACTTTTCATGAAATTTTAAGAAAAATGAAAATTCAACAACTTAAAAATATTTAAATATACTTTAAAAGTTATTTACAAATAGTCATGTGTTGGCACCATTTTTTATTGTTGTGTTATCTCAATATTTGTTAAAAATCACGTTTACGCTCTATAATTACAACTATTCTCTGTATAATCGTAGAGTCAATTTTATACAAAATGTGAATGATGAGAATATTTACTCTTCTCGAGCATGGATTTTTTTCAATATATATTTTTTGAAAGTCTAAAATCCGTAATTGAAAATCGTGAAATTTTAAAATTAAAAAAAAAATTCTAACTAAAATAGACTCCACGCTATTGCATAGTAAATATTCTCATCGTTCATATTTCGTATAAATTTTTACTCTGCGATTATTTAAAAAAAAAAGAAATTGTAGTTATAAAGTGTGAACGTATTTTAATACCGCTAAAATAAGCATGTAGCGTCCTCTTAATAAATACTTGCTAATATTAGAAATGACAAAGTCGTGATGAAAATGCTAAACATTAATTTCGTATCTTATCAGTAGGTTAGACGGAGATAGCAAATGCGGTGGTTATCACGTTCTCTTTAGAAAAACGGTCGATCCCATGTTATCTCTCAACTGTATTTGAACCCTCGTAAATGAACTATACCTACTTCGTCGACACGTATGACAGAGAGGTGCTTGCGTCGCATAAGTCAAGGGTCACACCATGACGAAATAACATGGTACGCCAGCGACATGAACGAATTTGAGAACGGTACGAGTTGTCATGGAATAAAATATAATTTATCAGTTATGCCAAGAAATTCTTATGTCACTCAGTCTTATCTGCAGTCTTTTGAATATAGTAATATATAAATAAGTTTAATGTTTACAGAGTTGAACATCTTTAATCAAAATAAATAGTAGATAACAATAATAATTTTGATAAGTGAACCGAGTGACGTAGGCACCATGCGCAAAACTCAGTTGCTGGCATACCATGTTATTTCGTTATGGGTCACAGGCTATTGAAATGTCTCGGCCGACATAATACGTGTAAATATATCGAAAGGATCGCCACCACAATCAGAACACAAACGATATTTCGTTTATTTCGACAATAAACCCTTCCCCGTAAACATTGAAAACCTCGAAGAAATGCCCAATAAATCACCCCCAGCTTCCGTCCGACCGCATCATTCTCTCACTACAAGGTCAACGTTTTTGGAACAGTGGGCTCTCTATCCTGCAGTTATTTCCCCTATTTTTTGGCGTATTTGTTACTCATTCTTCGCGTTGTTATATTTGTTTGATTAAACCAACACGGTCACAGTACGAGGTCTTCAATAAAGGTTCAGTTTAATATTTCTTCCTCGTGAATTCAACTTCAAGTATTATAATATAATATGCATCTTCGAAGAAAAGCCTCGGACGGTTAAATAAAATAATCTAATTTCTAATTTCAAACGTGGTTTGCTTTTTAAAAATTATTTGACTGAGCTTATAAAAAAAAAAAAAATTATTTACACGAAGGATTTCAGGTGGGTTGTGTCGCATGCATCCTATTTTGTAAACTCGAGTTCAGTCGTATCTGACATATAAATTATATAGGTACTCATATAATTATCCTCGACTATAATTTATTATTTCTCTGTTGCATATTATAACTATACCTTTTCATTGATCTGAAGCACATGAAAATAGAAGAATATTGCAAAGTATATGATGTGTACACGTAGTGTGGTAGCATTTAAACAATATTATTGTTTCATTGATAGACACGATAAAAATATTAATTTTTCGAAAATGATTATTAATAAATAATGATTTTAATATATTTCCCGTTGATTTGTTTGAACCAACTAAACCCCGGGAACCCAACTGCCCGCAAGAAAGGGAAAGTCGTAATTTATTAAGAATAAATGAGGTTAATTAAATAACATCGTAAAATCAAATAGTGACTACATTTAATTACGTATTTATATTCCAGTATAACACTTTTTATTATGTATCCATCACCTAACATTCTATACATTTATTTTTATTATCAATATGCATTTTTTTTTTTTTTTTTGAATTAAGTATGACAATATTTACATGAGCTGCTTTCATAGGGAAAAGAGACATTCCTAGTGTTCAAAAACTAACATATAATGTAAACTAATCCAATAATAATTGTTAGTATGTGACACCACACGTATAAAGATATAATTACAATAGTGAATGTACACGAGTGAAATTTAAAAAAAATATGATCAATCCGTAAACTTGTTTAATGTACAAATACGCTACTGCCAATTTATCGCGATGAATTCAAGTTCAAGATTAAGTTACACTTGCCTCGGATAACATCGAATCGATTCTCAAACCACTTGTTTGTACTTCGAATCGTTTGAATTGGGTCAGGGATGTTTTTATTCTGTCTTCGTCCAAACGTTGTTATTCCAATGGACAAAGTTACAAATCTCTAAAATAAAGGACCGATTTCTAAAGAATCTATATTATATGAATATGTTATATGGATCTGGTCTTCAAACCCAATACAGATGTTTTAATGTCAATTAAAAGTTTTATTAATTGTTTTGATTTTAAACAGGATTTTAACTCCCCGTTATATTTTTTTACGACAAAAATCAGTTTAAAAAACTTAAAGTATTTATTTTATCTGTATTTATAATAAAAATAGTTTCGAATTTTGATATTTATAATGTCATTTTATATTTGTGTCGGTATACATATTTAATTAGAAATGTAATTACAGTTTTTATCGGTTGTTGGCAATGGCTTTGAATATTCAATAACGATTTAGTTTTATTTTCATTTAAGATTTGGGTTTTAATTTTCAATTATTTTCTATTCATTTAATATTATTTGTTAAGATTAAAAATTTTGATAGTAAAAAAACAGCGATATAAGAAAATTAATTTTTGAACTCCCAAAAAAATTACGCGATTAATAAAACATACTTAAAAAATAATTGATAATTTCTAAGCAATAAGTAATACACAGCCATAAAGTACTTAACAATGTATAATTTATTGAATATTGTCAAAAATGTAATAATCAAACACTCGCCTAATTTTTTTTTTTCACTTTTTTTGTAAAGCTGATGTAACGCTATAATATACTCGTATATAAAGTAGAATATAATAGTTATATAGTTATATAGGTATATTTATATACCTAAGTACTTTAGAATATATTGGATTTCTCTAGACTCAAGAATAATATAAATAAATAAATATTTTCAATTACGATTTTTATTATTTATATCATTGGTATTATATTTTTACTTTTGAAAAACAGTTTTGATAGGTTCCGTATAAATCGGTATGAATTGCAACAAATTTTAACACATATTTTCAATTAAATTATGTTAAACGATTTAACTTATTTTTTTCATTATGATCCTTAAATTAGCATAAATTATAATCTTAGATCGTATACAATATTATTATATTAAGACAAACTATTATTTAAGTATATTGTAATGATATGCGTACACGTCCTAAAATTATAATATTCATCGAAACGTGAAATATATTATCAAATTATATCATTTTCATAAAAATGTAATAATCCTAAAATATTAATGTATTCAATAAACGATGACGCACTATCATTATTCAGCAAATCAAACAATTAATATAAATAATCTAAATACGTCTCGAAACGCATCTCGACATTTAACAATATGCAGATTTCAATATAGTCCAAACATGACTCATATATTATACCTCCCAGGACCGGACGTGGCACG
>JAIPRL010013664.1:0-10289 GCA_025469235.1 Pemphigus obesinymphae
TCATCTTATCTATTTAGTGTATAAATTATCACTTTATTATGAAAACACAAATCGTTATATCAATATTTTGAACTGATTATACTGTGTGATTATACAAAATACATAGAATGAACAAACGGGAAGATGGCCGCCACGTTTTTGTGTGATAAGTATCTTTACCGTGTTATTTTTTATTAGTGTCCGAGGCCTGGTATAAACATCATCGGCAGGTCGCCACCGTTCAATATATCTTTTTTAATTATACTTAACTAATACTATAATTACTATACTTAATAACTGGTATCTAATCTAGTTTTAATTTACTGTGTACCATGAACTTTGTACCATTATATGCCCATCTCGTCCGTACTGATAATTTTTTTCTATTGTAATTTATTGTTACTCTGACATATTATATTATTTAAGGACTTTTCCTATCTTGATGAATAATACAAATATAAAACTCGGAAAATTAACCCGGCTTTTCCTCACTTATTATTAATAGGTATTTAAATAATTACACTTCTTGAAAATTACAAAATAAATTACGATATGTTTGTTATTAAACAAATTAAACAATGAGCCATTTTTACTACAAACATTATATTTTTCAAAATATAATATTTTATTTATTTTATTGTCTGGTATAAGATATTTTACTATTTACCCATCCGAAATACAGTGTTCCACTGGTTTAATCATGTACGGTTTCTGCTTTTGTACTGCAGGCAACTGGTTTAATGGCTCCATGCATAGTGTCATCATTCGGATATTAGCCGATGTGTTATATATTTCATTCTATTTTATGTAAAAATAAATCATACCGTTTGTAGGGCAAAAAGATAAAATATCCTTAAAACATTTTTAGAAAGTAAAATTTATTATGTACTAAAAATAATGATTTGGGAAAATTTTCGGTCTGGAAAATAAATATATAAAACATATGTATCAAAAAACTATCTGGTGGATGGTGGATGATAGCAATCGTTTCGATCCTCGATAGTATATCTATCTGTCTATCTACTATCTTTTTTATAGTATTATTTTTTAGATTTGAAAGCAAAGATAAATACTAGCAATTGAATTACGATTTTTATCGTATTCCGATACCTACTTACAGAAACTGAGAGAAATTGTTTTAATTATTTATAAATTATCAAAAAGTGATCAATAGTTAATCAAGTGATTAATATTTTAGGTTTCTATACATAATTCATAAGTATTGATACCTTATATTCTCATTGTGTCTACTTTGCTGACTATCTTGACTATTTGTTGTCGTGGTCACTAATTTAAATTTTAATTTGTTAAAATATATTTTAATAGTTATTAAGGAGATAGAAACCAGGAAATATAAGTCCTTTTTTCGGATAATCAATATTGATTACTATGTACTGGGTTTTTTTAATTTCATGGACTTTTCATAAATTTCTGTAATTTTATTAAAAAAGTAAGTTTTTTTGTTTATTTTAAAAATATATTAAAGAAATATACATAATAGTTTTTATATTATATTTATATTTAAAACCTACTCTTGATATATATTTTAATTTATACAATATATTATATTATTAATATATTATCTCCAGCCATGGTAAAAAAAATATATAATTTTTTTATATTATAATTTCTTTTTTCTTTTATCAATGTTTACACTTTTTTTAAATTTATCTTATTTGTTTTAAATTAGAAATTAATAAACATTTATCGATCAATGATTCTGAATGAAGTTTGATATAAAATAATCAGGGGAGTATAACATTTTAAATCCTCTATAAATTATAGAAAAATGGCCAATATTTTTTTAAACATTGTTTTTACAAGTTAATTTAGTGTTAGCCAGTGCTGTCCTTTGTGGTGGGGTCTAAAATAAAATCTAGCTGGCAATTAGTTGGTACATTTTTAAGATGCGGGGTATAATTAATTAGAATATTTGAAAAAATGAATGATCTTTTTTTTCTTACTAAATTTTTGGAGATACCCCTACGTTTTTAGGATTTTTTTAGGACGACGATACAATATACAGGGAGAGTTGATGCATATTTATAAGTCCCTGAAATTATTTTTCACTATTTATACACTACAAATAAATTTGTTGTTATTTTCGTTATGTTTCTATTATACTTAAAATACATATACAAGTACCAATGTAGAATACAATTGGTATCAAAAAGCTTTTTATCCGAAAACTTCTTCTTGATAAAGTGTATACGTACATATAAAATAATTTTAAATCCAATACATGCTTAAAATCCAAAATATATTTTAAACGTAAATTTTTCGAACTATTATTAAGATATTATTTTACTTTCTTTTTACATTTTAAATTAATTTAATATATTTTTATTGTCCATGTTATAATGGGACAACCGTTTTAAATAATTTCAAAATTTCAATATTTACGCTAAATGCCGTTGAAGCTGCTATGATACCTGCAGAAGCTGCGCTATAAGTGATCATATCACCATTTACATTAAGTCCTAATGCTGACGTGCTATTAACAATAACGCCACCATCTTTCATGTTCACACGTGCCATTAATATGCCTTGTATTTTAGATACCTAAAACGAAAGAACAATCATCGGAAAAAGTTTGAATAAAATCGATAAAATGCAATGTCATTTTTATTTTATTTCTAATTAAAAACAATATTTATAATACAATTTTATAATTTTTCTAAAAATAAATTACAATAAGTACGAGTGTAACAATTCGGAAGTATTGAATTGGAGATAATTTGTTTTACGGGTTGCAATATTGAATAAAAAATCTGTCATTATTCAAATCAAATTACATATTGGAGGCTTACCAAGTTGGTATTGATTATGTCTTTTTCATCTATAGTATCGGCGTTATTGAAAAAAATGTCCAATCCTTCGTAGTTATCTTTAATATATTTGAACGCACCTGTTCCATATAATACATAATATTATAAATCATATTATAATCATGGGATAATGATGATGCATAGGATTTTTGAACCACCGTTTTTGATAATAATGTAGCAATTTTTTCAAGTTTTAAATAAAATTAGATGTTAGGTAGTTATTACAATTAAACACACACAGAAATTCAAAAAAGATCATTCTGTCGTATCAAATCTATGCTAAACGAGTCAATCTGAATTCTGATTCAAATCTGATTTAATTGGTATATATACAACATATTCAAAGTCCACTGTATGTATTGGTATCTTTACCAGGAAAAATGCATTCAATTTAAATAAAAATTGTGTAGTCTATAAAAAATTAAGCAAAAAATTGAAAAAATATCTTTCTGAACGTACTCAAGTGGGGTGTTTTAGTGTAAATTAATTAATTTTTTCAATATAAACAAATATGAAACTTTTATAGTTTGAAATTATTATTTCAAATACCGGAATATGTGGTACCCTCTAGAAAAGATAAATAAATACATTTATTTTAGTTTTTCTGTGAACTTATGGAGCTGCACAATTGCGAGTTATTCGTAAAACCAAATGTGAAAATTGATGTAGTAACATTATAATTTAAAATCTGTAAAAAAAAGTCCCCAATCTACCTAGAAATATATCGTAAATTCGGTAGCATTGCAATATCTTTCGTAAGTACATATTAAAATTGCTAGTTTTTATCACTTTACAATCAATACAAATTCTGTAAAAAATTTTGTAAATACAACTTTTGAATTATATTTATATTTAAGACTGTTCGCCAACAACCACGAACAGAATACTAGCGATAGAGTTAACGTCCACGCTTGAGCGATTTCATAATGTTCTAGTGTGTTTGCGAACCAAATTTTTAAATAAGATCCCACCTTATGATTATGTCTAATAATATTAAATATTAAATAGTAATCAATTTCAACATTGTATTTAATAATATATATTATTATAATATATATATATTTATTTCCTTCTATTTATTTTGAATTGCAACAAAATTCCAATTCCTTATTAGTTACCTACCTAAATAACTATAATTTAAAATGATAGACCACTGTTATTACGTATTACTGATATTATTTGCAATAAATGTGATTTATCAATTATTATTTGGTAATTTTTTTTTATGTGGATTTATATGATTGTTATGTAATTAATTTTATAATAATATTATATATAACTATCGTTAAGTGTATATAAGTGAATGATAGTGTTGATATAATAAACAAGACACTCAGTAGGATTAGTATAATTAAGATAACACACACTATAGATTATATACGAGTACATATACGTCTATTGGAACAAGACAAGGGCTGTGACACATTCCATTCATGGGTGGAGTAACACACACACAATTTATTGTTGTAATATTGATAGTATATACCTGTATATGTGGATAATTAGCTGTTGTCACCCAATTCGTAAATGAATGTTATTAAAATATAAAACATACATCATAAAATTAAATTTATAAAAATAAAAATGATTATTAATTCAGCTTTTTTTATTATATTACAATAAGGTATTAAGAGACAAAATTCATGTATAATGTATATGTTTTACAATATGTAATAAACGTTGTAAATGTAATAAATATTTTTTTTAATTTTAATATTTTGAATTTGAAGCGAATAGTTTTCAAATAGTCATTTTTATATCATTTTTGGTTAAGTATTTTTAAACTAAGTCTACAAGTATAAAATTATATATCGCTGGAACCTATTTGATAAATATACCATAAATTATTATTCTAATAAGACTATATTTGCACCACATGTGCACCATATTTTAAATACGGTCCTTTGGATTGTATGATTTTATAAAATCACACGTAATATGCAGCATGAGGGTAGCATGATCGTGCCTTTAAAAAAGAGTATATAATATAATATAATGCTATAAAGGTAATAAGAAAAATCTACTTTTATAGTTAATATTTATTTAATTAACATGACATTTTATATACTTTTAGATTAAGAATTAAGATATGCTTTAGTATTTGTCATTTTTGAATTTTTGCTAACAAACTTTTTTCTTTAATACAGTAGTCATAAAACAGTACAGTCAAAATGCTTAAAATTCTATTGTGTCATCAACAAATGTTTTCAGAACCAGGTAGAAGTCTATTTCTATCATCAGTCCATTGTGCTTTTATAAGACTAAATATTCTTTCGACATCGGCTTCTTTGTTTTGCCCACTTTTCATTTGATAATAACGATGAGAAATCTTCATTTTTTTCCATTTCTGACAAAGAGACATTTAAGTTTTGAGATTGATTAAATAATATATAGTCGTTTAATTGTAGATCATATTTATTTAAAAATAAAATGCTATTTTCTATATCAATCCACAAAGGTTTGGTTTTTAGAGACATCCATTTTAGAACATTAAATTGATAAAAATTGGCTGTCCATTTTTTTTAATAACACAAACCATGGTCATAAACATTTAACATTTATTTTTAAATTGAATGCATTTGATTGATTATAATTACTATTAAATATTTCTTTTACTTTTAAGGGTGAAAATTCTTGTTATTTTCATTCGTGTAAGGCATTTTCTACTGACAACAATATTGACAATATCTCCCAAATCAAATTATTTTCTTTTTCCATTATCTCAATTTTTGAATGAAATACATTAGTGAATGAATAAACTATAAATGACTTTCATTTAAAGGATTTTCAAAAAATGATTTATTATATATATTATATAATAAATTATATATTTCAATCGGTATTTGATTTTGTGACAAAAAATATGATGTAAGTGCTGGATATATTTGCAACAATCTGTTTATAGCAGGAAATATTGATAACCATCTTGTCTTTGAGTGAAATAAAAGTTTTTTGTACTCGTCATCAATAAAAGTACAAAATAATTTTAATAATTTTATACGTACCGTATAAATTGAAAAATAATTATATATTTTTAATATAATAGACGGCAAACTATCAATTACATGCTGAATACAGTTATTTAAAATGTGAGCAGGGCATCCGATTTCAATAATTGGCTTTTTAATATGTTGTTGGAGACGATTAAAGACATTATTTGTCCCTCGTCTCTCTACACCACCGAAATTGGTGTTAAAATTATCTCCTGAAAAAGTCTTCGGTATGAAACAAAAGTCTGGCTTCAGCTGCTAATATTTTTTTTTCGATTTTTGTATTGTGTTACAAAAAACATATTGACTAATTTTGAACCACTAGTAGTCTGAATATTGTATTAAGTCAGCGTTGCCTTTATTGGCCAATGAAACAATTATACAACAAATTTTACAAAAAGCCTCGTGTTCATTTTCTGTTTGTTCAAAAATTGGTATTCTTTTATTCATTTATCATTAAATTTACATTTTCGGCGAGATATTTTTGACGACCACAAATCACAAATAGTAGTAGTAGTAGATACATAAACGAGAAGATAACGTACTAAACTAGTACTAGTTGCGAGTACTAACACAGACCAATTCCGAATTCCAAAAAACGATTTACCTCAGGCCTGTATGCCGATAATATACGTATACCGTATGTCCGTATAACATAATTAAATAGAACGTATATAATACATACTATATCGTAAATATTTTGGAGAAAAATGTCGATAACATCGATAATGTCCGTGTCGATTAAATGTGTATTTACATTTATGTTATTAGATTAGTATATTCCAATGAGTGTCATTTCAGAATTTTCGGGATTAAATATAAATAGAAAAAAAATAATACATTCTTGTCAACATAAAAAAGTGAGAGTACAAAAATTTTAAGATCTCAAAAGAGTTCATGTACTCATATAGCGATCGTAATAAACAAAGATCTGTAAAAATAACAAACGTTATGTAGGAAAATAACAATTATACCAATATTATGATAATGACTTTATAACCTCGTTGTTATGATTAATTATTAGGTAAATACTTAATATATTGTAATAAAATTGGTAAGACTGTACAATGATGTATATTTCTTATTTTTATCTGTGTACAACTTTTTGACTACGAGACATGAACCAAACTGTACATATGACCCATTTTCCGGTAGAAATTTGATCTACACTCGCTACACGTCACGAGTATTACTCGACGGCGGACAATTTAATGTCAGGTTTACGTTGCCCGGCTTCTTATTGGTTCTCGAAAAATCTGGTCACCACAACACAGCGCTATAGTAAATAGACATATTGTATTATGTATAAAATATGTATTGTGCTTCACAATGTCGTTGTTAAACCAGTCCAACGCGTCGCGGTCGGTGTGCGGCGATAATATTAAATATTTTGTATAGCTGCCCGGAGCCCACGAGTTTGTGAATGTGCGTGTGTATTACAGCGTAAACTCTGTATACAAAGGTGGTGAATCGGCCGATAATAGCGAGTGGCGCAGTAGATGAAATAGTTTTGTCTGCGAGACGGGTAATACTCTTAACGCGCGGCGGGTAAATTTTGTGGTTAAAAAAGACTTTTTAGATTTTTGGCTATTTTCGACATACTCAGTAGGAAAAACTACCAAAAAATAACGTAAAACGACCAAAATACAATTTCCGTAATCGAATCTCCGCTCAGAGTCATGCAATATATTCACCAAGAGTATCCTGTCCGCAGGATCGTCCTGATAGAGAATCCGTCTTGGGTGGGGGCGTGTTGTCCCCAACCAAAACATCAATCGGCAAATTTTAAGTTCAATTGACAATAACAGAATGTTGATAATCTTTTTTTTTTTTTGTTTGTTTACGGTTTGAAGGAAGTGTTTCAACATTTTTATTCGGCAAAACTAGAATTTATCACATTAAGTCAGCAAAATCAAAGACACACACGGGGCGTATAAATAATTTCTTCAGGACCTCTACTGATACTAGATGAAAGAAGTGCACTTTTATTTCTTATTTATTCAAGAAAAATTATATTTTTAAATTATTCATTTTTTTCATTATTATGATTTTATTTGAACGAATAAAATTATTTGTATTAAATACCTACTATGAATAAAAATGAAACTATGGTAAGTATTTACACCTTTAAATATTATAAATAATAGTTCGTTATATTTATATAAACTCCGAGAGCAAGGTGTACATATTGTAATAATCGTGACAATTATGTAAGTATAAAATTATTTTCTGACATTTTCTTACACAAAATAAACATTAAAGATACCAAAATGTTGCAACACTAATAAATAATTTAAATTTAATAATATATACTAATAAAATATTACTAAGCATATTTTATTCGAAGCGATTGATAAAATTTCTAAAAATGACATAGATGTACGTATAACGGTAGTTATTTCACAGTTTTTTTATTCTGTGATTATTTAAAATAACGACTGGTTTTAAATAGCGTTATAACTACGACCATGATATAAAAAATAATGATGCAATCAATCATTATATATATTTAACGAACGATTATCAATCCTATTTGAGATCGTTCTTGGTAAACATTTTCGAAATAACGATCGTTTTTTTTTTATAATTATTCTCTTGACCCATTACTTTTAAATAGGAAAATAATTGATCTACAAAAATTTTAAGACAACCAATTGTGTTCCTATTACATATAAACACAAAGAACATGAAAATATTATTATTATAAATACCTTCGAATTCGTAAGGATCGTTAACATTCATATTGATGAATTGTATTTTATGTAAACCGTATTGTTCTTCTAGTAAAGATGTCACGTTTCTACCTTCTGGTTCATTCCTGCCGGCAATTATTACATTCTAAAATATAACAAAATACAATTCACGCCTCGATTATAAATATATAACAAAGCGGTTAAGTAATAATAATAATATTAATATACAGCGGCTCGACTTTTCAATAACTTTTTTGCCAATTGCAACCCCATTCCACTCGTTCCACCAGTGATGAATGCACACTTCCCTTCTATATCCATAACTTTAGATAATGTACACGTCCGAAAACTATATAAAAATAATTAAAGATATCAACTAATTTAAAGTTGCAAATTATGCTAAAAAAATTATTTTATTTGTTTAACTTTTAAAATTAATTTATTCCCAAAACGACCGAAGTTTAATTATTGGCCTGATTAGCTGTAAATTGTAATGTTAATATGCTATAATAAAAAAAAATATGGACCTGAGTTAACCCATAATTTAATATAATTGAAAATTTACTACAAAAGAAGTAAGAAAACATTAAATTGTATACTAATTTTTATTATTATCAATAATTTTTATTAGTATTTAAAAGCTACAACTAAATAGAATCTTTAAATGAGATAATTATTAATATTTTTTTGGAAAGGAGACTTTAGAGACCCTTCATCACCAAGGTCTGAAATTTTTTCACCTGGTCCTAAACAAATGAGCAACGGTGAAAATATAATATATTATGTATTTTTTTTTTACTTTGAAATAGCCGGTATTTTGAAATAACGTAGTTTTCGTAGTGCAAACATTCTAAACCTGATTATGATTTAAATTATAACTTATTTTTATATTGTCTCAAAAAACTTGTCTATACAGGTAAATTGTAACTACAAAACATAAAACTCAATTTTATTACAATAATAATTATTTAAAAAAAATTTCTATTACATAAATCATTTTTTTTCCATATGCGAAATAATGTTTTATAATAAAATTACTAAGCAACAATAGTATTTATTAAAGTTCGTATAAAACTGTAATATGCAAGTTTATCATATTAATTATAAAAAATAACTATGTACCTAGTATATTATAATTCTTTTTATCTTATTTTATTGTTTATTGTATTATATATTACTAGCTTGAGTGCAACACCTACCGGGTGCAACTCATTTTATGTAAGACAATTTGTAAGTTAAATATATTTTGAGTATGGAATCTTGAATTTGAAACTCCGATTGAGTGTGACAAAGCGTAAATTTTTTTGAGTACAACACATCATTATTAGAATTACTTTTGAGTGCAATTCGTAAACTTCGGATTATGTATTCTATCGGAAATAATATTGTTAATTAATTTTAAAAATATTCCGCCTATATATATATTTATTACCTACTATATAAAAATTACTAAAATACTTAAGTACAAACTTGCCACAGGGTGTTATATAAAAGTAATAGCTGAATTTCCAGGATTCGCCCGTGAACAATTTTGCCTCGTATGAAAGGGATTATGGTGTGAAATGTAATATTATCAAATATAGTTAAATTACCCGGGTTCACCCATGAACAGTTTTGAATAGTATTCATTTATTCATTCATTTCTTAACAGCAGCAACGCCATGTTACACAACCAGAGGGGTGTAACTGAGTCGACAGCTTTGATATAACGTTTTACGACACGCGGCGACCAACATACCGGAAATAATGTATAATATAAAATAAATTGTTAAAATGCCAACACTGGTTTTGTAGATCCG
>JAIPRL010013665.1:0-10288 GCA_025469235.1 Pemphigus obesinymphae
TTTTAAAAATTATAATTTTTTTTTTGGAAAAATCGTGAAATTACGAAAATAAATGTTTCTTGTCCTTATCACATAATAAGTTTTAGATAAAAAACATGATATAAAATGTTGAATAGTTGATCTTATTCAGTCAATATTGGCGTATCATATATAGGTAGGTAATAAATAATCTTCATTATCCGCGAATGGCTAAAGCCTAAAGGGATGGCGAAATCAATGCGACACCGATAAACTTCATTTCGGTATACATTTACACAACTCACTCGATTATTCATTTAAAAGGAAAAGTGTTAAATCATTTTATAAGAGGAATGATTAAACTATGCTATCATGAAAATATGTAACCACCCAACAATGACGTAAAAAAATGTTGGATTTTTCTATTCCATCCATGTTATATAATAATCTAAAATGTTTTTAAAAATGTCCCCTGGTTAAGAAACTTTGGATAGGGGGTGTGGGGGACAAAGTCCCCCACTGCTTTTTTTTTCTTTAACGATATGTCCGGGAACGCAGATTTTTTAACTAAGCTCAGAGTCCGTCCTTATTTTTATATACAGTATGGATATACAGTTACGTATAGCTGCGCAAGTTGAAACGGGCCGGCTAACGTTTACGATAAATAATATTGTAACTAAGATTCAAATTTCGATTTATTTTAAAATATTCGTTATTGTTTTTTTTTTCTCTTTGCTGAACAATTTGGCTTAGAATGTTTTTCTATACACTTATGATATTTATTGAATTGCGTGTGTATACGTATATCGGTATCAGAGTTTTTATTAACTACTATATTACCACACACGCCTACCATATCGACTAACCTGAAATGTTATTGAATTTCGGTCTAAAACAGTATACAAATTATGTAGTGTATTTTTCCCGCGGAAATAGCCTTCTTTGTTTTGGCGGAATAGATTATATCACAGAACAATATACGTCACTTGTCGAAAACTTTAGTACCTATACCAAACATATGATCGTATATTCGATTACCGTTTGTGCGATTGAGTGCCGTACATGGTTATAGAAGAACGGTTTACGGGTATACGATTAACGATCCCCGCTACACGCGTCCGGCCATAAGCCGAACTAGAAGGGATTTGGAAACTTAGCACCCCTCCTCTGCTAAAATTATTCATCACTCCCCAGAAAATAAAATTTTGTTTTTATAGTTAACCGGTACCCATTAAAATAAATGGGTTTCAAAATTGTTATCTTATGATTGATTTTTGTTATTGTTTACGTTTATTTGGGAAGTAATTAAATAAAACAAGTTGACAACCTTATATATTTTTTTTTTTTGTTTTTTTTTCAAGTACAGTAGAATCTCGGTAATCCGACAGAAATCAGATCAGGGTACTGCCGGATTAACGTAAACGCCGGATTAATGAGTGTTCGCGTAAAAACGCATTTTTATTTATTGAATTTTACATTTTTACTTATTCATACTAATTTATATTATATACTGTGTTGAATTAATCTTTTGATGGGGCAGGTTTAAAAAAATTATCAATTTATTTTTGTTTTAAATTATGCTTTTAAGACTTTTTCTTGTAGTCGTTTAAGTACTAAAATATCACTTGTATCTACTCCGTTCTCCATAATATGGCCGGGTTACCGGAAGTACCAGATTATCGGACGACCGGATTACCAAGATTCTATTGTAATTCAATGAAAAAGTTGATGACCGTATTTTTTAGATAATATTATGGGTAAAGCCCCCCCCCTCTTAAGGTTTTAGAGCTAGTTGTGCTACTGCGCCCGGCCATATCAAAAGAGATTACAGTGACAGTACATTATCTTAAATTGTGCATTTTGATTCTTATTGGACAAATTGCCACAAAAAAGTTGTTCTATCACTAAACATATGATTTCAAATAACATAAAATGTCCTCATGCGATCCAAGGTCCCCGAGCCGTGATCGTCGAGAACACAGGATTTTGAAATCGTGACGTACTCCTAGTTATATTATGTAGGTACCTACAATTGACCACTACCAATACGCGTAACTGTGGTATACGATATTACCACGTTTATGTTTACCGATGTGGCGGCGGCGACCAGGTACGGTCTACTGTTATAAGTAGAGTGGGAGCGTCGGTCGCCTAGCGAGGTCACGACGCATTGTTCGAGCGCCATAACAGCCATTCTCGCACAACGTTCTATTAGACGTATTCCACATCAATAGAAGAATAAGATTAACAGAACAGCAAATTTAAAAATGTTCAAAAATCAAGTTTCATATTATGTTATCAAAATTGGATTTCTAATATAGATTATTACTATTGTAAACTCGGTATCAAAATGGTTAGTTTGCTTGAATATTTATGGTGTTATAGGATTTATAAGACACGCTATATATAATATAGTTTCGATACATCCACGACATCCGGGTATTGTGGAAAATTTACGGGTGTCGACGGGCCATAATCCGGGGATGTGTGTGATCCATGCAGGGATTTTCAAGAAAACGTACCGGTGCAATATATTAATTATCGTACTTGCTGAAAGTTACCAAGTAGATCTTTAAGTGCGTCATCACGGGTAGTTTTATATTATCATTACAAAAACTCTCGTTTTTTGAAAATCTCAAAAAACTAACTTATAATGGGTACATATTGTACGTTACTTCGACTAGGTTCCTAATTTATCTGGAGTCACTACTTTTTAAGACTACCATCCAATGATTAATAGTTTAATTTAGCTGTTAAAATGTTTAACTAAAAGCTACATATATATATATAATTAATACAGAATTGGATCAAACTCAAAATATAGGTGTCGAACCGAACTATAAAGTTTAAGAACGAACTCGAACTCGAATAGAAATTTTATTTTTAATGTCGAATCCACCAGAAATGAAATTCAAAATTAAGCAAGCAAAATTATAAAAAAGTCAATATCTTATTTCGATGGCCCAACTCGAATTTATATGAATTTTAAAATAGCTCGAAAATATTTCGTCCAAGTTCGAACTTCTACTCAAAATCTAACTTTTCAATCAAGTTCGGTTCGGTAGACTTTCAAACCTAAACTGAACTCTTGAAGTAATGATACTATACAATATTTAAAATCATTTATCTTAAATTATATTTAAATAAAGAAAAAGCACATACGCCCGAAATGTGAAGACATAGTTTTAAAATATCTTAAATAACTTTTTAAATGTTGCATAGTTACGATATTTGTTTAAAAAAAAAAACTCATTTGAATAAAAACAAATGAAAAATAAATTTAAAGTAATTCTGGAATTATGTGTTATAAAACACCATTATTATAAAATGGCTACAGATGAAAATCTTATCGAGATTTTACAACTTAAATTATGACAGTTGAACGAGATATATTTAATTAGGACTACTATGAATTTTCTAATTTAAAAATATACTACGATTCAGTAGGTTCTTTACTAAAGAATGGTGGAACATAATTTTTAATTTTTTCTAAAACTTATAAAATAAAAGAATTTAATTGTTTTGAAAATGTACTAATTTACAAACTTATATCATATAATAACTTTAATGATAAAGCATTGCATTTCATGTAATAATAAGCCTGTTTAAATATGTAATTTTTATAATATAATTTCCAACTACAAATAATTAAAATATTCAAAATAAATTTTAAAAAATCAACGTTTTATTTGTAGTAAACTAAATAAGAGATTTAAAACTTTTTATGCATTTTATTTGGACTTTTTTTCGTCATTGCCTTTTTGTTGATTTAAAATAAAAATAAAGGTATCCTGTCGTGTTTCCTCATGAAATTAAAACAATGTACATCGTCGTCAAAATTATTTACTACCTTTAAAACTTTTCATACTCTCATATCGATCGCGGCGGCTACAAAAGCCACTAGATAAGAAAAATAATGGTAATATAAATACACAACGTACCTACAACATCTGATATAAATATAAAATTTCAATTTATTATCAGATATACTCCATTTATATTAATATTATACAAACAGGGCGGAGAGGTGTATGTAGCATATTTACTGGATATATTTAAAATTAAAATAGCTTCCTCACTCTACTCAGAATATAAAATGAATTAATTTAAAAAATGCAATATTTATATAAAAATGAAAATAGATATATATTCTAAGATATAAAAATATATATAAGTAGAATTATTTTTTATAATATATATTAGTTTTACTTATATATATATATATATATATATATTGTTATTTTTTATAATATATTACTATATATATTCTTTTATATATATATATATATTGAGCCTGAGAAAAGCATCGACTTATAAATGGGAAATGGACTTTGTTATTATTACAACTTTTTATCAAGAAATATTTGATATTTAGTTAAATAATGATATGTATTGTGTTTTCCTAAATAAAGATCCGTTTTCATTTGTCAAATTTGACATCCGAGACCACATTCATGTGTCTGAAATGCGTAGCACAGATGAGGATTTCATTGTGTTGACATCGGTGACTTTTTTTGTACGACTCATGTCATCAGGTTCATGGTGGACATGTATTAAAATTATCTTACGAAATGAAATCAGAAAATTAATTTAGTAATTATTTGATAATTGTCCAGTGTATTTAAACTTCAAATCATCAGTCATCAAATTTGTATTTATTTTAAAAAAATGTCTGAAAAAAGCGGTTTGATGGTACAATCATGAAATGTATAAATATTTATTCAACATTGGAAATTATCTGGAACACTGGATTACCATTTAGATACATTATATATAAATCGCTCTTGAAAAACTAGCTACAGTTATGAAAATAGAGAGTTTGGGTTTCTAAAATTAAATCGAAAATCAATAATATTCGTTCAGTATTAGTTTAGTCAATAAGTAAAAAGTATTAATGCTTTAAATAAATCAGGAATTTACTAAAAATTAATTTTTAAGGAAACATATCAGCCAGCGTCAAGTACAGTTAAAATTAGTGAGAAAATATTTTATTATTATGTATAAATAAATTATTGTATTATAAATATTATTGATTTTGGCTGATAATAAAACATGAAATATAATATATGTAAAATATATTAAATATATTCGTTGATGTTCACGTATCTCTTGTTAGATACCTACGAATAATATTTATTTTTATTATATAATTAAATACACGGTATTTGAAAATTTTTTATTGTAAATAATTATTTACAATCAATGTTAACATTATTTCATATTTAATCGTGCAAAATAAAATTTTTTTTTAAATAATTAGAAGGAGAGTAGTCGGCCAATCTTTTTATGAAAATAAATTGAGAATTGGAAATTGTAAAGTGAAACATAAAGTGATACCATTTCATTTGTTTAATTTTATTTCTTTTATAGTTGTAGTTTTTGTACATACCTACGCAGATTTCTATACAAACAAATTATGATCAAATTTATTTTCTTATAATTTATTGGTGATATTTACTGACTGACTTTCTTTCGGAATCATTTCTAAATAACATAATTCGTATGACCAAATATAAAAATAATAATTATCTGTCACGAATAAAGAAAACTAATGAATTTTCAGCATATTTTGTGCTATCAGCTATTCTAAAAAAAAGTAATTCACACTCGTATTATCAATAATCTATAATATAGACTATTGATAATACGTTATATATCATATATAGACTCTATATGATATATAACGTTCGGTTTATATCATAATGTATTAATTTATTTAGTTTGGTCATTTATGATATTATTGTACGACTATATTTCAATTTGTACTTTGCCATAGGTACAATATTTTACAATACAATTTTTAAAATGCATATTTTAACTCATTGAAAATTTGTGGGTTCATTGAAATAGAAAATACAAAACAGAAAGTCATATTAAATTATACATCATGTTATGAAGTAGGTATATACTGCAGATTAAATCTTAAAAACGATCTTTTGAAAATTTCCAAAATACCACTATATATTATATAAATATATGCATTTTAGCAATATGTAAATAAAATTATTTTATATCTTTCTATTACTCCATTTTTCCTTTTGTACATTGAATGTTTTCTATAATACTATTATCTTTTTTGGTTGGTTGTAATTTCATTCACAGTACGCAGCTAATTCTAATTTAATTAAGAATTACAAATTTTACTATTAAAATTAATTAAATTAAAGAAAATTCAAACTCAATTTACTCATTTTTAACTTGAAAAATGTATATAACCACTTAAATCCATAAAATATATAATGCATGGAAATTTCCATTCTTGAAACAAAATGTTCATTTTGCATGCCCAAATAATTAATTTAAATAAAAACTTAAATATTACGCCGTTAAGTCCATATTGTATACAAATAAATAAACTTTAACTGCATAAAAATATTCATTTAAAAAAAAAAATGATAACCGTACAAAAATAGAATTAAAATTGAACAAATCTTCACTGAATAATTGAGTGTTTTCACTAATTTACACTGTATACAGTAGGTACATATTCCTAAATTCCCCTTGAGATTATTTTTTTCTATTTAGACTGCACATTTGGTTTAATTCATATATATATTTAATAAATTAATGATTTTTGACAGAATTTTCTCAATATGTATTGTTATTTTCAAGTATTTTAATAACAAAAAAGTTCATACATTTTTGATTTTTGTAATAAGCACTGTAGGTAGATACCCTAAATATTACATATTATAGTATTTAAAATAAATATGAAAATGTCTAAAAGTAAAAATCTCATCGAGTATCTGTGGAATAATGTGAAATATTCCTGGTTTCGAAATATCGACCATACAAAACACATAATTAATTTTTTTTGCCGCCTCCAATCCGATCACCATCTTCTCCTATAATTCATTACTGATTATCTATTACATATTTTTTATTAATATTATTATCGATTCCGATTATTATTATCCCTCCGATTCCAATGTTTACACTCTGACGAAACTGATTATGACGTTCTTCACATTCTCTTCGACTGTTCTTCTATTTCTCATAATTAATACATTTCAATTTTCAACTTGATTATCCCTATCCTGATATTAAACTTCGAAATCGCTTTCAATCTTCCACTTTTATTCATAAAACTTTTATTTTGGTATATCGTCTAATACATAGTTTAATAATAATTATAACACAAAAGAATCGCAATTAAAGTAAATACCGAGGGTTCGCCTAAAGTCATGTAACCACCGAATTAAATACAGAACAGGCATTTGTATTCCACACGTGAATTCGTATATTGTGCGTTGATTACTGAAAACATTTTTCAGAAGTACATTTTAAAACGATCTGTTTTCAGTTGGGCGATTTCCCCTTGAACTTTTTGAGAATTAAAAAAAAAAACGAAAGGATTCCATTCATTACGCATAAATATATGGGTATACAATATTTTCATTGATATTTGTTTTTTTTATATACGTACGAGCAATAATTAGACGCAAAATTAACTTTGACATTTAACACATTTTATTTATTAACGGATAGTTCATGTACAATCTTTCTTGAGATTTTTATAACCATCACATAATAATTTTACGGTTTTGTTTTAAAAGTTTGTTCACCTCACAATATATTTTATTACTTGGTAGACTAATAAATATACCGGGGTTGCAATACAAAAATGTACTTAGAATCAAAAAAAAAAGTAAAAACTTTACAAAAACAAAGAAATGTATAGATTGGTGTTACAAAAACAAAAACAATTTTAATGCACAGTGTTTTGGTCTAAAGAAAACATTTGAATAAAACAAAAAAAAGCACTTATTGCAAATATATTATGAAGTTACATCTTTCAATTTGCAGTACATGTAGAATGTAGAATCTACATTGTATAGACCATCCATAGTTCATGACAACGACAATTGAAAAAACCGTTTTTTTTTTTTTTAGAGAAATTGTTCAAGAAAGTTTAATCGTATTATTGTATTTAATTGATATAAAAAATAAAAGTTATGGGTATTAATTAAAATTAATACATTTTTAATTATATATATATATACTAGTGGACACGGCAGACGTTATCCTGCATGATATTTCAAGCGATTAGGATATTAAACAAGTATGAAATTAAAGACAAATAATATAATAATATCATTATTTTTTATTACGAAATGACCTCAATTTTTTTAAAAACAAATCGTTATAATCAATAATGTTTGTTTAATTTTATCTTAATGCGAGTTGATGAACAATATTTTTGTAAATTCCTGAGGAGTATATATGAATAAACTTGACGGTTTTCCAACGCGAGAACATGCCACATATAATTGGTCATGTGAAATCCAACCCACAAATCGACATTGTTTGACCTTGTGACTTATTAATAGTCATGGCAAATGCCAAGCGAATTGGAAATTGCAGACGTCTGAATGGAATAGGTGAGTCTGAAGGGATCATTGGGATTCGTGGCAAGAGAACAACTTCACCTTCAAATTTGCCGTTTAAAATTGTAATGATGACTAATCTTGTACCGTTGCATAGCTTAGGTCCATTTAAATTCCGAAGCAAAATGATAGGTGAGCCAATTTTTAATCACAGGTTATGTAGTGGCATTCCAGGTAAATCCAGCGAATTCAAAAATTCTACAGGATAGTTGACTGCTTCGTCCGGATCGGTAACAGTGTCGATAGATTTGAACAATATCTCATTGCCGGGCAATGACTGTTGGACTGTTTAGTTAATATTGTCAACATCGATATTTTTTGCAGCTAAAATAGCTCGTTCACGAAGCCACGCATGATTAGTATAATTAGTTTGTATATCTGGAAATATGCTTTCAATCAAAGCATCTTTCGTATTTACCATGTTTCAGAAATTGACAGGCAATTTGTTGCTGCATTGTGTGTCTCCATGCAACGGGATTGTTCCGTTTCCAATGTTCAGCAATTTCTCGGAGAATGATAGTGCCATTGGATCGTTTTGCAGTTGAACACGCATTTTTGTGTTAAGACGTAATTTATATATAATACATGCGTTAATTTCATCCGCATATGTAGCGCGTGTAATGACCGGCAATGTCTGTCTAAAATCACCGGACAACAGCAGTAAAGTACCACCGAAAAGCCTGGTGTTATTATTTAGATCTTTTGTCAGTATATCGAGGGCTTCAAGTGAATGCTTGTGGGTCATAGTACATTCATCCCAGATAATAATTTTGTATTTTTTCAAAACTTTAGCCATACCGGAATGCTTTTTTTATGTCGCACACTGCATCTGGATTTGTGTGAATGTTCAACGGCAACTTGAGTGCTGAATGTGCAGTCCCGTCTGCCATCAAGCAAAGTGGCTGCAATACCTGATGAAGCAATTTCTAACGCAATTCGATTTTGTGATCGAATGCGCGCAAGTATTAGTGAGATGAGAAACGTTTTTCCAGTTCCACCTAGTGCGTCCAAAAATAAAGAATCCACCTTGTTCTGCTGCAATTGACAAATTAATTCGATTTGTATACATTCTTTTGTTCATCAGTGAGTAGTTGCTCATTATTTTCAACGAAAGTGGTTAAAGAGACCGTATCGAACTGTTATTCGCGTTGAATCTCGCTGTTAACGATGTCTGTTGCTGGGCGGTTAGGCGAGGGCATACCAAATTGAATGATTGGCATATTCGAAATCAAAATGCAAATATCTTCAATCTTTATTAGCGCCTCGTTATATATTTCTGGCGAAAATTCGATATTTAGATCTTGATGAACGATCCGAAGGCGATGCAGAAAGTCGTCGCTCATGGAATCTTTATATTATTCCCAGAGGACAGAAGCTTGAGAAGGAAAACATGTCGTTAATAATATGGCTAATAATTGGCGAATTAGATGAGGAGAGGAACTCAATGCTGCATCTGCAAGTGTGATATCCCAATGGTTGTCATCTTCCAACAAATGTAATTCCCGACACGCATCATGATATGTGTTGAACAAAATGCCATTGACTGTTCGCAAATATTGGAAGGACGTCGGTTCAGGAACATTAACCAACAATAAACGCAAGAAGAAACATTCGTGTTGCTTTGGATGGATTGTGTATAATCGGCCTAATGTATTTCCCATAAATATGCCGTTGTATCCTTCAACCGGAACATCCGGTTGTGCATCCCACTTTTTTGACTGTTTGTTCCATGTGAAATATCGCGAAACATCAGTATACATTAATGTCTTTGCGAATTGACCGGGAATACCTGGTCGGTTGCATAGTTCGAAAAACCCAGTTAATGATGTTTTTGGGGCAATTGATGTACATTGTAGTGCAGTCTTTTCCGTGAAATAAACACGCTGTCCATTTTCAAAATGCACGACCAAATGCAAAGGGTCTCTTTCGTGTATCGGAAAACT
>JAIPRL010013666.1:0-10288 GCA_025469235.1 Pemphigus obesinymphae
CCGTAATCGTGTTTAGGGGAACCGTGATTAGCGTGGTGAAATCCAAATCTAATTAAATCACGGTTAACTATTAATCGCGATTACTTTAATCACGATTAGAGCATTTTTGGTGAAATCGGCCCTTAATTATAATTATCGTAGTATCAATATTATATATCGTTGTAATTACTGATAAATGGAAAATTGATATCATTTTATTCTCTCGGCGACCAACATTGATTTTGCGTCCTCTCGTTGAGGCATATATCATAATGTTATACTTTACGGTTTAATACTCGAATGCAATCGACACAAGTAAAGGCATTATGAAAACGAAGATGTGAAATGTTAGCGTTAATATTATCATATAATAATACGTTGTAAATAAATTCGGCCGTCAGTGTAAATTGTACGATATAATAGGAATTGAGGATAATATATCGATTTATAGTAGGTATATACGGTTTCAGATATAGAAGAATTGGTCCCCAGGGATGCTTATGTTTTATTTGTCCCATTTATTTATTTATTTATTTTTTTTTTTTTTTACTCGATGAAGAAAAAATAGCGGTGAACTGATTTAGCGATTTCGTTAAATTCGACACCTATAAACGTTTGCCTCTTATATACGGGCACATTATATCATTATATCGACATAGTACTTTCGTGAAGTATAGTATCTGAGTGTTTTTTCCGTAGGCCCATAGAAAGCAAAATGTTACCGTGTGAATGTCGTAAAACGTAATCTAATAATGTCCACTATAACCGTATACAATCGATCAAAAATAGGCCGAGAAGATGTCTTTGAATGAAAAATTCCCATTTTTAAGGGGCATTTTTGAGAAAATTAAAATCTAGCCATTTCAAAATGTTTAAATTAATTTTACGTCGTACTAACGTCACCACCCGATGGATCACTACACATTCTTACAAAATATATCATTTATTTATATAACTTAATATTGTCCATGTAGCATAATATAGATGAATTAGTAATTACATATTATAAAAAATGTTTAGGTATTATGATCCGAATAAATTACATTATGAAGTAATTGATAAATAAATGTAGTAAAATTAGTAACCTATAAAGAATTTAATTTAAAAAAATGATAAAACGGTTAAATATTTTGATAATTTAAAAAAAATTAGCATACGAATATGAAATAATAATTTTTTAGTAAAATGTTTATAATTTTCTAAAGAAAATTCCTGTGTCATGTTGCACATAAATTTCATATACCTACCCTATCCCCCACATCACTATTTTCCTGTCCAATAATATAATGCAATATGCAATAATCAAATTTTAACAAACGAATATTTGTTAAAATAATACAATTTTTATTATTTTAATGTATATATTTGTTAAATTAATAAAAAATGTGTTTATAATAACAAATTCATTTTGTAAATTTCATAAAATACATAATACCTAATTAGTTATAATATTTAATAAAATTAGTTTGTGAAATTAATACAGATTTTATTATTATAATGAAAAATTGACTATTTTGATTAACAAATGGGCGTTTGTTCTACGAAGAATAAAAAAGAAAGAAACACGAAATATTTAGGGGATAATAGCCTTCTCAGATGGGGAACATGAGCATCAGGGGTGAAACTAACAAGGGTGCAAGTGGGCGAATTGCCCTCCTAAAGTGAACTTAGTCGGCCAAATCAACACGTTAGTCGGCTAAATCAAATCAGAAGAAAAGATCTTTTTTTTATATTCTTTAGTTTGGGAATCCAATATATTTCCTTCGCTACACCTCTGATTGGTACCCGTTAAATATTTTAAAACTTGGTGCTTATGCGTGTAGTAATCCATCGGGTGGTGACGGCACCAAAACGGTCAGCGCCAAAACGTCCGTATGTTTGCAATTAACCGTATGTATCACAATGATAAGTATTTCCAAAAATATGTTTCGTATTTTTCTTACTCTTTTTTGAAAAAAAATAGAATTTGAAGACTGTAGAAATATTTTATTTTATTGGTTGTCTAAAGTCAAATATTTATATTGGCACCAATTAATGTGTTACAAATGTATTGATATAAGTAAACAATTTTTAACAAGGATTTCTGTCAAACAGTCAAAATCTGAGATCAATATTAAAACGATTACAGTCTTGGTCTTAGTCTTGTCAACTCAGTTTTGGTTTGGTCGTATTAACTCAATTTTGGTATTGGTCTTGGTCTTGCAACATATCCTTGCAGTCTTGCCTTTTTTTTTTCACCAAATTTAGGAATAATATTAAATGATTTATTTGTATACGTGTACAAGAGTGGATACTAAGGGGGGGGGGGAATATAAGAAATTTTACCATCTCCTCCTTCTAAAAAAATTGAATTAAAACGGTATAAAATTCTAGTCGATGACCTTTTTTTTGCTTATTAATAATTGATTGCTCCACCCGTTCAGAATCTCTATATATCCGCCGTTATTGTACGTATGTAATACAATTTGCAGACTGCAATGAAAAAAAAAAAAGGAATTGAAGTAACTTCAAAAAGACCATTTTTTTTTTTCATCTGGTTATATTGTAAATAACATCTAAAATAGATTTTCGGGGCACATTGGTATGGGTTTATTGCATGGAAGTGATAAAAATGGATACAGAATGGATGACAGGGGAAAATTTACCCCACCCCCTGGTTATAAAAAAAAGAATCGGAGTTAAACAGCGTAAAAATAGATTGATGACCTTTTTTTTTTTTTTAATAACTAAAAATAATCTGATAAATATACTTTTATTTTTACGTATAACGACTAGTGTTTTATATAATATATACTCTCTATGCAGTCAACAACCTTTTAACCTCCATAGGTCAATGATTTATCATTATACCTGATAGTGTGTATTGGAGTCTAATAGAGGCGCCATGTTGGAATAAAATCGTAAGAAAATTACCAGTTTAGATCGATCGCTATATAAATTTGATGTAATTATATTATATTATCGTTATAATAACAGTGAAATAAGTATACTTAATATGTTTTAATCACATAATAATAATATTATACTGAAACGATATTATTATGAAACTCGAAAGCGATAAGACATGTAAATATTATTATGATAATTTAGTGTGTAAAATATGTAAAATTAATATGAGCGATCGTGAAAAAAATATAATTTACGAATTTCGATCACGAGGAAAACATTGATATTTTAATAATTATCATTCCTAACATTGATAACGTTCCTAACAATAGATTATATATCGTGCGGGAAGCTATATCATATTTCTAAGAATATGTACGCAAAATTCTAGTAGTTTAAAGTCGCCCTTGGCACAAAGTCAGGTCATTGAGATCACGTATCAATAATGAGTACCTACCAGAGATTTAATTGAAAAAAATAAATATAAAAAATGACTGTAAAAAATCTAAAAAAAATGTTCAAATAATATACATACACACGTATTCTTGCACTGTTGATTTGAGTAATATACATATGTATGAAATTATTATATGAATCATAAAAAAAATGTATGTAATTATAAAAAAATATATTATAATAATAGTTTTACTAGAAAAAAAAAATCAATTAATTTTTATACTTACTAACTCGTTTATACAAGCGTCTTATTATAGTAAGTACCTATTTATGAACAAGCGGATTGTTCGGTACATGACGACCGCAGAATCGGGTTCCGTTCCGGATTTTTAGTAAAATTTCGTTTAAGATGATTTGTCTATCTGTTTATTTTTAAATTATTTTTTAAATACCCACTTATTTATATTAAATAATAATTATTATCAATAACGTGCTTTTGACATCCATAAATATTATAAATATTATACGAATATTGCGAACTATCAATACATTTATATATTATTATTTTTAATATATTTTACTTTGAAAACTGACTCCGATTACTTGTATATACCTACCGAATGAATGACGTGAATTGGCCGTCTCGTGTTAAATTTGCTGGTCTTAAACCAACCTAAAATTATAACGTTTTTGTGTCTTGAATTTCTCAACATTTTAAGCTTCTATAAATAGTTTTTGAATATAGACAGTTAAGTTATTTTTGAAAAATATCATCGTAATATAGTAAAATACACAAACAGTAAAATTTGCAAATCTTTAGAGCTAATTTTTTCGAAAAATTCGAATACATTTCATACAAAAATAATACGTACTGTCGAAAATCTTTAATAGGATATTGAAAAAACAACGTCTACCTATTATTGCTGTAAATAGCCCAAAACTAAGAAAACAATTTTTGAAAAATATACTGAAATGTCGAAAAATAATTTAATGGGTATTCCAAAAAAAAAAAAAATAAGAAAAATTGAAATGACTATTAATAATAGTTATTGTACCGACCGATTCTTAAAACATTATTGTAACAATCGCCAATAAGTCGATCAGCTAATTAATCTATATATAGGTACTGCACGTGCACACAGAATAGCAAAATATGAAAATTTGACGGGAAGTAGAAAACGCATCAACAATAAAATATAACATTGACGACTATTTTTAAAATTTTTTTGTTATTTTAAATTTAATTTCATTACACCAGCTATAAACAGTGTCATAAGTGACGACCGATGACCCAAAAGCATACATATATAGATATGTCCCTACTATTTAAATGTAATAATTAAATACCTATCATATTATAATACGATAATATAGGTATAAGATATTATAAAATAGAGATTAAATTGTTATAAATAAAAGTACTAAGTAAAAACGATGAAGGCATGATAAACAAAATGAATAATTTAATTTTAATATTAAATTATTAATAATGATTTTTTTTCCACATTACAAAAGGGTTAACAGTTTTTTTTTTTTTTTTTTTTTGTTACTTTCAACGCGGGTGTATCGGTTCCGTTACAATTACCGGTAATGACATAAAACGGTTGACGGTAAATTTAAGACCCTAAAATATAATTTTCTGTTACCGACTACCGATGACCGTTTCTTAGATTTAAAAATAAAAACCGGGAACGGGTTTTGGGTTCAGAAAAAAGTGGTTTTTAACCGGTTTTCGGGGAAACCGGTTATCGGTTTTAAGCCCGGTTTCAAATTATCTACAACTTTTTAATTCAAAAATTAAATAAAATAATTAAATAATTCGGTACCTATACGTGGCTAGTTAGCTTAACCGAAGAAAGAACTGAAATATTTAGCTCAAGACTCAAAGAGAAAATTTACTTGTACAAAGTACTACATTTTATTGGTACATACAGAAAAAAATCGTAAAATAGAATTTAAAAAATTGTTTTCAAAAGAAGGTCCAATATTGTATTTCGTAATAATATTTCTGGGCTAATTGAACAATTGTGGAAATATTGCGATATAAATTAGTGTAGATTATTTATAGATTCGTCAAAATAAAGTTTCAAAGGTGTTTTATTACATAATGAAAACCAGTTAGCGGCTATTTCCATTGCCCATTCTGTACATTTAAAGAAAACATGTGAAAACTAAGTAAAAACAAAAAAATGGATTGTATACGATGATTCAAAAGTTTTGGGAATGTTATTAGGTCAACAGGGGCTATACAAAGTTTAAAAGTTTTCTTGTTTTTTTTATGGGAGTGCGACAGCAAAAATCACATTAAACATCAGACCGTGAAGAATTGGTCTAAAAGACAAAACTTAGGACCGGCAACTAAAAATATTATACGTAATAATTTAGTTGAACCGCAGAAAATCTCACTACCTTTGTAACATATAAAGTTAGGTATAATGAAACAACTTGTTAAGGCACTTGATAAAAATAGACTTTGTTTTCAATATCTCTGCGACAAATTTTCCATTTTATAGGAAGCAAAGCTCAAAGAATGTATATTTGATGGACTACAAATTAGAAAACTAATGAAAAATACTACTTTTCAAAATAGTATGATCAATGTTGTTGAAAAAAATTCATGGATACATTTTAAAAATGTGGTGTCATAATTTTTGGACAATACAAACGACCCAGATTATAAATTGTTTAATGGAAAATACTGGGTTGTAATATGAGCATAAAATTTCATTTTTTAAACACACACATTGACTATTTTCCGGAAAATTTGGGTTCAATTTGGGTAGAAAAACAAGGTGAGGTTTTTCAAGACATCAAAGAGGTGGAAAAATGATATCAAGATGGATGGGATGCAAGTACGATGGCAGATGATGTTTAAAACGTAGTGAAACTGAAAAAAAAACCTATAAAAGAATATCGAATAAATGTATAGTTTCCGCGATCTTGCAAAAAAGAAAACTGAAAAAAACTTACTCGAATAAGATATTTCTTTATATACGTTTAGTTTAATTAAACTTAAAAAATATTTTTAAACAAGTGTAAATGAAAAATTTTTGTGTTTCATCATAATTTAACTATAGAACAATTAAAAATATTTCAATTATAATAATGACGTATATCGTTCTAATGTATAAATATTCTCCTCATATATATATCTAAATTGTAAAAAAACATGACGTGATAGATACAAAAAACTGTTTTCACGTTTGAACTCGGCGTGTAATGTAATAATTAGGGCTCGGAAGTTGTTACATTTGCATGTTTTTTGAGGGCTATTAGATTTATTGCTAAGTAAGTTAGAAATTAATTTCAAGACACTATAAAAAAAACATATCAAAAGTTTATAGTGCATATTTTTGCATATTTGGTGATTTTTTAGTTTTAAGAGTATATTTCTAAATTTTACAAATTTTTAGAGCATATTTAAAGATTAATGGTAATACAATTTAAAAATATAATATACATAATATCGTGTTTTTAGGATTTATAGGGTCTTACAGATGATATAGCCGGTCACGATATTTTAAAACCTACTTTAAATATGTGACAATTACTTCCACCGACGTTGAACGCCGTTTTTCAAAATATAAAAAAAATTGATAACGGATAATCGGCGATCTTTCAATTTTTAAAACATTAAGCAATGTTTAGTGATTCAATGCAACAATTTTGAAGATAAGACACAAAGAACAAAATATTATAACTTACGCAATTTAATTTATTTTACTTTTAATTATGTAGGTAATACTTAGCGATTTTTATTTTTATATAAAAATAAAAAAAAAAATAAAAATAAAAAAATATAATTTTTATTATTTATGCTTTGCAGATAATATGTAATTTAATTGAATCATTAGAAAAGAAGAAAAAAAAATGTCAATTTTTAAAGTTATTTTAAAAATAAAGTACCTACCTATGGAAAATTTAAATATAAAAATTTACTTTATATAGATATTTTTTTTATCATTTTTCAATTTTCGTAATTTCAATATATTTATAAATTTAATAATATACATTAAACTATCCTAAGAATTTACTCAGAACTACATATTTATAGTTTTATAAAATATTTGTATATTTATATAATAATATGTATGCAAAAAAAAAAAAATAAGTGCATATTTTTAGAGCATATTTGTACTTTTTTAAGTGCATAAATGCATGCATATTTAGTACTTTTTAAGTGCATTGAGTTCCGAGCCTTAGTAATAATACAATAATAATTGTAATAATACGTAATGGTATTTTCTTTAAAAAAAAATTACTATTATATATAATGTGCCTTACATTTTAGTGGTACGTCTCGGATAAATTATGAAAAATCCATATCCATACTATAAATTATCGACGTTATGACCAAAAACAGGTATTAGTTAACACATCATAGGTATGTCATAATCTAAAATTCAATTTTTTCGTTCGCAATATCTTTGTTTTTGCTCAAGACTGCGTATTATTATTGTTATTATTATTATTATTATTTCGTGAACTTGCACGCCACCTGCGTATGAAACGTATTAAATCATGGACATATTAAAAGTCGTGTATTCGCCAGACCTTTTTGCGCATAAACTTTTGTAATATTTTAGATATTAACGTACCTAAATGGTTTTCATAACTTTAATTTGTATATAATAAAAAAATATGTTAAGTACTACGAGATAAAACTTTAAAATCATGAACATAGGTACCTAATAATAATAATACGCAGTCTCGTAAAATGTTCAAATAAATAATATATTTTAATCGAAAGTATTTAATAATTTTTATTGTATCGTAAATAAAAATTTGTATTTGTATTATACGGGTTAAAAACCCATTTAAAATATATAATGAATTGTTTGTCATTGTTACAATTAGTGACAATCATAAATAATAGTAAGTATCAGTATAAATAAATAAATATAAATAAGTTTACAATATATATATAAAATTGATATGGTGAATTTACAATTATAAAAATAAAATATAGATTATTGATCATTCACAGTATACACTACGTAGTATGGTAATAGGATAATAAATATACATTTAAATTATTAGTTATTTTATAAAATAGTATTTAAATAATTTTTAAAATTTTAAAATTTACTTGATATAATCTACCGTATATTTTCATTTGCCTATAAACGTATTTTGTATTGGCTACTATCGAGTTAATGAGTTACATTCAAATTAAAAAGTCAGGTAATTATGAATTTTAATTAACTTAATTTTAATCATATTTATCGACAGGTACGTTAATGTCAACTTAATGTACCTACTGTTTTGTGGTTTTTTTAATTAAGTAAATTTAAAGATCCGAATTTTTTTAAAAATCTTCGTTTTTTTGCTAAAATACTTGTGCGACTATAAAATTACCATTAACACGTTCAATTTCTCAAATATTGAACAATATAACTACAGTTTTATTTTTCAGACATCGTCTGAATTGACACAAACCATTTTCGCAGTTGAATTTTTGTTCAAATCACCGTCTAAACTGTTCACGATAAAACGAAATATTTGCAAGTTTGAATTGCACAAGTCAGTTTATACCTTTAGAAAATACTTTTGAATTTTTACAAGTAATTATCATAAGATTCGTATTGTGTTTTAAGAAATTATCAAGATGAATAATGTGTATAAAATGTTTCGAAAATAAAATACCTACCAAATATGAATTCTTGTAAGACATCAAATTTTACAAAAAAATAAAAATACTTTCTACCGATATATTCAAAAATTCAAGTAACCCAGTTAAACTTATTTAATTGACTATATCTAAGTATGTTTGAATAAATCATCAGCTTGCTCAGCCTTGTTAAATTTTATAAAAAAAAAATTTATAATATTTATCATTTTGTGATAAAAATAATGTTTTTGGGAATTATTTATATTAATAATAACTGTTCATTTATTGGAGACTATTAATTTCCCACATATTTCCATAATTCTATATATATATATATACCTAATAAGTATATTACGTATAAGTAAAACTATGTATATTATATTATAATTAATATTATAAGTATATAGTATACTAAGCACGATTACGAACATAAATTTTATTTTCTATCGCAAAAATTATAAAAAAAAAAAATTCATCTCAAAAAAGTTAATTGTGTTAACTTAGTTATGAGAATTTAATCTAGTTATGTTTGTTGAAAAGTCATAAAACGAATTAAATATTTGTTTACTTGAATATTATATAAGAGTAGGTATACACTGCTGTCTTTTGTCATCGTTCACCCAGTAACACCAAAACACAAATATACAAATAAAATGTACAATTTTATTTTGTACATAATTAATTTGAAAATTATAAAAATCGTTAGAAAATGTCTATATATATATATATATATAAACACATTTCAATGATATTTTCCTTTTTTTACACAAAAAATCAAAATACTCGGAATGCGAATACGGACGATCAATATACCTAAATTATATGGATGTATTCGAATGCGATGAAAAATTCGTTTCCTGCGAAGTAAAACGGTTATTATTTGATAATATTTATATAATTTGGTAATGACATGCGTACACGTCCTAAAATCATAAATATTCATCGAAACGTAAAATCTATTCTCAAATTATATCATTTTATAAAAAAAAAACGTAACACTCATATTGCGTTCGAACATATATGGAATAATTCCAAAATGTTCGTGGGATTCAATAAACGATGACGCACTATCATTATTCAGTAGATCAAGCGATTAATACGAGTGACGTAAATACGTCGCGAAACGACATACCCATATCACGACATTTGAAAATGTACAGATTGCCATTTCAAGTCGAAATACGATTCATAATATTATTATCATACCTTCCCAGACCGGACACGGCACGTCGGCGTACAATATTGATACATCGTGATATCATCGATGTAGCGGCGCCGTTATCAGTGTACGCCACGGACTAAGATACTATGGACTGGTATCGCTTAGATGGAGGGTGTAGAGGGGAACGGGTCGCAAAAGTTTCATAAATGGAAATCTGGCATAGCTAACGCTCTATAACGGTTTAATTTAGAGTT
>JAIPRL010013667.1:0-10287 GCA_025469235.1 Pemphigus obesinymphae
CAAGCAATCGAATGTTCATGGGGAATATTAAAAACTAAAATCCTACGAAAAATGCATGGAACATCAGCAAAAATGTTGCCACGTCATTTAATTGAGTCATGGTACCGAAGTATTAACAAGCAAGATACAATTTTTTTAAAATTGTATGTGATGTACAAAAAGTGTACCTATTGCCAAACATAATTTATAATAAAATAAATGTATAACATTTTTTTTATGCATTTTTTTTTACGGTAGGTCACGCGTTCGGTAGGTCACATACTAAACGAATACCAATTTATGAAATGTATGTTTTCGGAAATAAATTGAAATACACAATTTACAGTTGTTGATTCAGTCTGTTAAAATAAAAGTGTTTCCTATGTTCAAAATGTACTATTGTAGATAAAAATGAAAGTACATATTTATATGCAATACAATTCAGTTTAATCAAAAAATAGAAGATTTTACTTTTGAAGCATAGGTACCTATGCTACAAAAAAAAAAAAATTAAAAATTAAAATCAAATTATAGGTACTACAATGTTCTCTAAGAAAAACAATTTTGCAATTGTATGCTAATTGACAGATCAACCAGCATAAGTATATGAAAATTTATAATAATAACTTAAATTATTTAAGAAAACATCATATTTTATTGTAATTTTTTTTATAAATATTAGTAATGTGTGGTTCATTCACTTTTCTTTTTTTAGATGGTGATGGCAAAATTTGTTGAGAAATTGTATTGTCTACATAAAATTCTGTCATGCTAGGAAAAATGGATTTATCCATATCATTAAATGTTGTGCTACAATTTATTGGAATAGCTCCTTTTTTTAGATGTGATTTCTTTAAACATATCTATAAAATAAGGGGTTATAATAATGTATTAAAAATAATCATATATTATATCTAACAAATCTATAATCGTGATTTTATTTTCCCGCTCTAAAATTATTATAAACTACACAGTTAGGAGCGCTAGTAGTCCCCAGGTTTTTAATTTTGAAATAATTAACACATTTAGATTTTATATTTTGTCTATTATCAAAGTGGCTGAATCAAAATAAAGTTGTTTTAAAATTGAGGAATATATTATATTTCCCACTAATAAACAATATTTAGGTAGGTACTAATTTGCAATGAGTAATTTCCATTTGTCAAAATTTTGAAGAAAATATTAGGTATAATTATTACAATTATAATTATAATAATTGAACATTTTACATTAACTTAACTTTCTAATCATTAAGAAAAAAAATATTAACTTTAAATGTATACTATTTCTTTCTATCAACTTAACTTAACTGAGATAAAAAAAATTATTAACTTGCTCAGCATTGTTATAACTATACCGTATTATATATTACAACCCTGATGTATATTATATATATCTGTAGCTTTGATCAATGTCACTTTTTTGCTTTCAAAATTTTAAATTTTAAAATTACTTAAAAGTTTGATATAATAAAAAATAAAATATTTAGGTACTAAGATTAAATTGTAAATAAGCTTGAGTCCAAATGTCCAAAATTTGTAAAATGTAACATTGGCCCTTCGTGCACCAAGCCACCGATATATTATACATAGCCGATACTTTAGAAATGTTTTCTATATATTTTTTTATTTTCTTTTACTTTTTTATTTATTATTGCTTTTATAGCCAATATATCATCCTAATGACCAGATTATTTTTTTTATAATATTAAGAATTGATATACTTTTTTATTATTATTATAGAACACTTACAAAAAACCAGCATGAAGTACCATATTATTGTTCAGCAGCTAGCAAATGGTCATCACATAACTAGGGCCACAAAAATTAAATTTATTTCATATTCAATGCAAATTAAAAACTCAACATTGAAATTAAATACTGGGCTGATTTAAATCTATGATTTTTTATTACAATTGTTGACACGCATACTATATATCTATTTTCATTATCAAAAAGCGATTAGCGCGGTATTTTGTCTCCGACCGGGCCAATATGTAGTCCAGACTTCAGTGTTTATTTTATATTGTACGTGTGCGTTCAACACTGTCGCCGCCACAAGTAAATAAAGAAAGTATAATTATTTATACATTTATTAAAAGACTTATTCTTTAGAATAAGTAAATACCTATACAGTCCACTATATTCTTGAAGGCAACATTGGTCCTTCGGGCCGGATCGCAATTCGCAAAAAAACCTAATAATGTATATAGTTTTTTATTTTTTATTGCAATTAGCAAAATAAAAGTTTTTTAGCAATCTGAAATTACGTGTGTGCAATACATTTTTGAGGGTGTTCAGCAGCTACAAATCCAGACCACAAGTTGTAAGGTGGTAAGTCGTATCAGTATATGTATTAATTAATTAATTATTTCCTAAAATAAATTCAGTTGGTGCTTGGGTTTTTTTCTCATATTCCTGTTCCATTCGTCATATCTAAGGCTTGGGGAGGGAACTCGTCGTGAGAATCGTAGCTAGGCAATAAATTATTATTATCGGCGTATTTTAAAATTGATAATACACATACACACTCACAAATGCGTTCTTCGATATGGAAGATTTAGCCGCACTTAAGTCCCGCAGAGGCCAATTAAAATCAAAGATAACTAGGTTTAGCACATACCTAAATAACTTAGAAAAAGAAGCAGTTAACCTATTTGAAATTAAATGTCGAAGCAAGAAAATAGAAGAAATATGATCGGAATTTGACTAAGTGCAGTCTGCCATAGAGGTAGTCAGCGAAGAAAATGAAGATTACCGCATAGAATTTGAAGAAACATATTTTAGTGCTGTAGCATTAGGGGAAAATCTAATAGATAGCATTAGTATGAAAAATGTTGATACCGCCGAAAAAAATTCAACGGCTAAGGTACCTACGTCTCAAGCATTGAATTGTAGTTCAATCTCGTGTTGCAATGCAACGGCATCAATTCAATTGGCAGCTATTGAGGTACCAACATTTTCGGGTGCCTATGAGGAATGGTCAGCTTTTTATGATATTTATACTGCAATGATACATAACAATCCGCGAATTGATGATATAAAAAGATTTTTTCATTTACGCGCGTGCCTACTCGATGAGGTGGCACAAATTATATCGTGTATTGAAACGACATCCATAAATTATAATATAGCATAGAATAGTGTGGTGACTCCTTATAATAATAAAAAACTATTAGTACAGTCCCATACCAAAGAATTGTTCGATCTACCGGCAGCCAACGAGGAAGCTGGGCAACTACGAAAATTAGTTGATAAATTAAATGGTCAAATAAATGCGTTAGAAGCTTTAGGGGAGAACACTAGGAGTTGGGGCTCGTTATTGCTCCACCTGATAGCGACTAAATTAGAATCGAGTACACTTAAAGCATGGGAAACCGTGTCCCCTAAAAATGAAATACCTAAAATAGAAGTATTGCTTGAATTTTTGGAAAAGAAGTTCAAAATAAACGAAGCAGTTGAAACCTCATCGAAGATAAATATCCGTGGTGAAGAAAATAAATTTAATAAGGAAAGCTTCAAAAAGAGCGAAAATATTCAAAATTATAAATCGGTTGCATTTGCAGCTTCCAGTGACATGAAATGTTATCACTGTCAATTGGCACACTCTGTATATAAGTGTCCATCATTTACAGCTTTGTCTGTTCCCGATCGCATAAAAAGAGTTGGCGAATTAAAATTATGTAAGTTTTGTATTCGTCCTCATATTGAGAAAAGGTGTGATGGTAAAAAATGTTTTTTATGTCATAAAAATCACAATACATTGTTACATTTACAAGCAAAAAAGGTTGCGGAAGGAAATAATGGTGCAGCAGTTCCAGTCGAAATTAGTCCGTGTGAGATACTATTGAGTAACAATGTAAGTCTGTCAGCGCATACGACATAGGTAGACTATAAGCAAGTGTTGCTATTCACGGCGATAGTTAAAGTAATCGATAAAGACGGAAAGCCGGCTATGTGTAGAGTGTTGTTGGATTCTGGATCGCAAAACAATTTTATCACGGAGTATATTGCACAAACATTGAAATTATGACATGGCGGCCATCAGGCACACATTGCATACAATAACGTCAGAGATTAAGGTAAAGGTGGAGTCTCGGATAACTAATTACAAAACAAATATATCATGTTTGATAATATCGCGTATTACAAATAATATTCCGATAAGGGCGGTGAACAGTGATTTTATCAAGATACCTAATAATATAGTATTGGCCGACAAGTCGTATAATAAACCACAGCGAATAGATATGCTAATCGGTGCCGAACTATTTTTTGATTTGCTAGGTCAAGGTCAAATAAAATTAATAAGGAATGGTCCAACTTTAAAGGAAACCAAGTTTGGTTGGGTTGTGTCGGGTCCAATTTCAAATTAAAAATCAAATAGAAATAGCCAAGTAAATATTTCTTTAATGACGCATCTAGTAACAGATAATTTTGACGAAAAAGTTGCGAAGTTCTGGCGATTAGAAAATATAGATAAACATAATAATTATACATTAGAAGAAAAAGCATGCCGGGAACATTTTTTTCGCACGGTACGTCGTGACAAAAAGGGTAGATTCGTCGTGCAGTTACCGTTCCGAGAAGATATTCAGAAATTAGGTAAGTCATGCAAAACCGCTTTACGACGATTAAGTTCCACCGAAAAACGATTAAATAGCAATATAAAGTTACGTAAAGAATACGCAAAATTTATGGATGAGTATTTACATCTAAATCATATGGTGCTGCTACGCAGAGTGGGGGACGGTACGGTCAATGAACCCGGTTATTTTCTACCACATCACGCGATAGTAAATGAAAACAATAGCACCAGTCGTCTACGCGTAGTATTTGACGGATCGAGTAAAACCGATACGGGCTCCAGCTTGAACGATGTGCTGTTAAAGGGTCCCACGTTACAGGAAGATTTGTTAAATATTTTATCTCGTTTTCGTACCTATAAATACGCTATGTCCGCGGACATATCAAAAATGTACCGGCAAATCTGGGTCGCATCAGAACATCAAAAGTATCAAAAAATATTGTGGCACGCAGGTATAGATCAATCTATTAAAATATTCCAATTGAGTACGGTGACTTATGGCACTATCTCGGCATGGTTTTTGGCCACGGGATGTTTAAATAAACTTGCCGATGACGAATATATCAATTTCCGGTGGCGTGTACTTTTATTAAAAAAAAATTTCTACATGGACGATTTTCTGGGTAGTGTAAATACTAAAGAAAAAGCTGTAAAATTGCGTGACAATTTACGAAATGTTTTACAATCAGGTGGGTTTTATTTACGAAAATGGACAGCAAGTAATCTAGACTTATTACGTGTTTTACGTTCTGAAAATAATGATTCGTCGTTGGTTTTAAGTTGGAAAATGAAATGGCGAAAGTTCTCGGGGTATTATGGTATCCAGAAAAAGATGTATTTCAATACAAAGTACAAGATCTGGAACTTAAAAAGCCGTCGACGACAAAAAGGGACATGCTATCTCAAATTGCCTCGTTATTCGATCCATTCGGTTTAGTCGGACCGATAGTCGAAAGGGCAAAAATATTGATGCAGGAAATGTGGAAATTAAAAATTGACTGGGACAAACTGGTACCATTTGAAATATATGACGAATGGAAAAAATACTTAAATGAGTTGAAATATTTGCAAAAATTATATATACCTCGTTTTATATGTACAGAAGAAGAGTGCCATGTCGAGATTCATGGTTTCGCGGACGCGAGCTTAGCCGCATACGGAGCATGTATATACGTACGTACTACAAATAAAGATGGTATTTGTGCGTCACATTTGTTGTGCGCGAAATCCAAGGTCGCCCCTTTAAAAGTGATATCGCTACCGCGGTTGGAACTATGTGCAGCCATAATATTGGCTAGGCTATACGATAAGGTAATACCTAAATTAGGTTTAGAAATCCAAAAGCGTTATTTTTGGTCGGATTTATCAATTGTCTTGGCTTGGGTAACGTTTCCATCTGTTAGATGGCAGATCTTTGTCGGGCATAGAGTGGGAAAAATTAAAGATCTCACCTCAATATATGAATGGCATCATGTTGGAACAAACGACAATCCCGCGGATATCATTTCTCGTGGTTGCAGTGCAAAACAAATAATAAATAGTTCCCTATGGTGACATGGGCCACACTGGTTAACCGAAAATAAAGAATATTGTAAAACAAATTGTAAGTTAAAATTAACCGCAATACCAGAGGAAAAGTATACTAAAAAATCAGTAGCTTTTTTAATACAAGCGGTAATAGACGAGAACGTAATAAAAAAATATTCATTTTGGAATAAACTGTTACGTATTTTTTCGTATTGTCTGCGTTTTATAAAAATTCGAATTAAAAAGCTTAAAATAAGTGGTCCAATGCAGCCTGAAGAACTACAAGATGCCGAACTTACGGTAATAAAAATAACTCAAGCATCCTATTGGTCTAGTGAAATAAATAATTTAAGCAAAAATGATACTTTAAATATAAAAAGTAAATTACAAAATTTACAACCTTTTTTGGAAAATGGAGTTATAAGGGTAGGTAGGCGCTTAAAAAATGTAATTCATTTAGACGTTTTCCAGCGCCATTCGATTTTAATACCCGAAAATAGCACAATTGCTAATTTAATATTACTAAATGAACACAAAAAACTATTACACGTAGGTCCTCAAGCGATGTTTGCCGGCCAATACTCGAAAAAAATATTGGATCATCGGCGGAAGAAATACGGCTCGACATATTTTTCATAAATGTATAAGGTGCTTTCGACTACGGCCAGCAATAGTAGAGTCTATAATGTCAAACCTACCAATCGATCTTTAGAGCCGAGTCATCCATTTAAAAAACGTGGTGTGGATTATGACGGTCCTATTTCTATAAAAACCAGTCTGTGAAGAAATGCATCTATACTAAAAGGCTATATATGTGTGCTTGTATGTTTTAGCACGCGAGCCGTACATATCGAGTTAGTAACAGATTTCACCACTGAAGCTTTTTTAAATGCATTGAAACGTTCTATTGGACGTCGTGGAGTATGCTCCGATATATATAGTGACAACGCTACAAACTTTGTCGGAGCTAATAAAAAATTACAAGAATTAAAAAATGTACCTATTTCAATCAGACGAGCATCTAAACCAAATGTACAGCGTTTTAACAAAGGAGGGTATAAAGTGGCATTTTATTCCTCCTAGATATCCCCATTTCGGTGGGTTATGGGACGCTTCCGTAAAGTCTATTAAGACTCATTTATATAGTGTGTTATGTGCGTCTCATTTAACCTATGATGAGTTAAATACTATTTTAATAAGAATTGAAGCTGTCCTAAACTCACGACCATTAACTCCTTGATCCTTTGATCCCACTGATACGACCCCCCATACACCAACTCATTTTCTGATTGGTGAACCGACTTATTCATTACCCGAGCCAGATTTAGCTGATATATCAGACAATCGTCTAAAGCGTTGGCAACGGGTAACCCAACTAACCCAAATACTCTGGAAGCGTTGGAACCAAGAATATTTATCTCAACTTCAGACCCGGAAAAAATGGCTGTCCAGCAAATGCTCCATGTGTTAAAGGCTGGAACTTTGGTGCTGGTTAAAGAAGATGGTGTCCCTTCAATGTCTTGGTGCATGGGTCGAGTGTTACGGGTTCAGTCTGATGACGATGGTACCATTCGGGTAGCAACCGTATTGGTGCGAGGTAAGGAAGTCTCCAGAACAGTCCGAAAATTAAGTCCACTTCCTTTTGATGGTAACAGCCTATAAACACCCATAATATATTTGTTTTTTTGCTCGATGTTTAATTATTCTATTTAAATTTCTGTATATTTATTGTGTTGTTGAAAAATTAATTATGTACTTTATTTTATTTATTTATTTAGTTTTTTTTTTTTTTTTGGTTCTATTGTTTATTATGTTATTTGTACTTTAATTTTCAAGGTGGGCGGCATTTTGACGCACATACTATATATCTGTTTTCCTTATCAATAAGCGATTAGCGCGGTATTTTTTCTCCGACCGGGCCGATACGTAGTCCGGACTTCAGTGTTTATTTTATATTGTACGTGTGCGTTCAACACTGTCGCTGCCACAAGTAAATAAAGAAAGTATAATTATTTATACATTTATTAAAAGGCTTATTCTTTATAATAAGTAAATACCTATACAGTCCATTATATTCTTGAAGGCAACAACAATGTTCCCACACAACAAATGGGTATCTCACAAGAGAGTTGAACTGGACAGGAGGCAATGTTTATGAACCTATCGGTATGCATAATATAACTCTTAAATTATTATTTATTAATACTAATTAGTAATTGTGTACTAAAATATTTATAATTATCTATCTATTAAAAAGTATTGGAGAATGAAGAAGAAATAAATCCAGAAGAGATGACGTTGTTATTCCACCAGAATGTAATATTATACTTTTATTAATGTAGACACATATAGCCCGAAATTGGATGAAAGAATGAACATTTTTTAAAAAATTTGATGTATCAATATCGAATATACCTATAATAAATAATAATGAATAATGAACGTATGATATATATTTTCTTCTCTGGCTACACATATATTTTAAATAAATAATATAACTAATACCATATAGTTACTCACTAAATTAAAATGTTTTGAAATTGTAATTTAGGGAGAGAAGAAGACTTCGTATTGCCAAAGGATCTGGATCCAATGGAAAATATTGCCAGGGAAATGGAAGCGAGGGAAATGGCAGAAGAACGCCAAAATATTCCCTATGTTCTTGTTCTTGGACATAACTTTGACCACACTTAATTGTGCGTAGTATGTTGGAATGAAGAGAATAGGTATGCATTGATACCTTATGGTCACCAAGTATTGTGTTAATAATGTTTGGTTACCATTGACCCAAAGAAATGTCCAGTGTGTAATATGAATTTTACTGGCATCCTCCGAGTCTGGTCTACATAAAGTATTAATTTTTTTTAATTAAATATAATAAATATTTATATTATAATAAAATATTTTTATACAGAAATCTCCGATCTCCACTATAAAGAAACACATGGATGCGTAACATATTGTTACATTCAGGTACGTATTTGAGGAGAGGATGCGATAGGAGCGATCGACCCTCCTCCAAAGCCCATTTGATATACCGAATTAGATAACTTACTTTTGAACATTGTGTCTATTTTGATAGTTTTTTTAACAATTTCATTTAAATTAAATTGTTTGAGTTTAGCTATTTTTTTATATTCAGCACCGCTAAGCCTATTTCTTTTTGGAGCCATGTCTAAAATCACCAAGTCAAGCAAAAGCCACAAATTAAAATCCAAAAACTAATCACAAATCACAATGAAAATAAAAAATGAGTTCTCAAGCATTAGGTATAATCATGTTATTTTCATGATGTACAATATTATTAAAATATATAAAAATAAATAAGCTTGCATATTGATGTATTCAGTCTGTGTGTCTATAGGCCGGGTTACACTATTCACATGCTACGTTAAATTTTAAAATATTTTGAAAAACGTGTTACGTGTGACGAGCAATACGTCCATTTCTACGGGTATATCCTCAGAACTTGTTTATTGTTGATTGTTTTAGGTACAAAATTTATTATTTTTTTCGTGCGTGGTATCCCACGTGTGGTATTAATGTGCACAGTATCAATAGCACACGTATTACCACGGTGTGGCATGTAATGCGAGTTAATACGTGGCGTGTGAATAGTGTGTCCCGGCCTTATGACTTATAAAAAAAATCATTTCTGTTAAGAATAATTCTATATTTTTGTACAAGTATAGTTAAATAAAATAAAATCTTAACTAAGAAATATCAATATCCCTCAACTCTCAAGAACATAATATGAATTAAAGTCCAGATCTAGAACTTATTACTAATATGGTACTTACCGTTTGATTTTGATGAGTGTAATTGTCAGTCGTTACTTCATTAGTTACTCGTGAAATTTAAACTAGGTATCATGAAAATAATTTTAACATTTATCACGCGCCAATTTTGAAATACCAACAAGTAAAAACCAAAACGTTTACTTATTTTTATGTTTACAACATCAAATATGTTTTGACAAACGACTTGATAAAGAATACGAACTGTTTAATGATTTTAAATCGTGCGGTTTGACAACAAAAGAGAATAAAGCTTTATCATTAAGGGGATTGGAGGCGGCGATTGTCTGTCTCTCTCTATCACACGTGTAACATAGCATTTTAGACATTTTTTTGTTCAAACCTACCGATGGACCTATTGATGCGATAAGGATTCTGAAAACTGATCTGAATTCGT
>JAIPRL010013668.1:0-10287 GCA_025469235.1 Pemphigus obesinymphae
TTTTAACACTTAATATTTTTTCATTTGTATTGTATTATATCATATTTTGTAAAATTCCAATCATTTATATTTTTATTATCTCCAGAAAAAAACATTTTTAACCATACCTGCCGTCAAAAATAGATCGTAGATAGTCCTAAGTTTGGTAAAATGGAAGGAAAATGTTAGTGTAGTGTAGTATTTACCGAAAAACATTGGGGACCCAACTAGTATAATACCTAAAATAATCAGGGACCCAACTAGTGTAGAACTTAAAATTATCCGGGACCCAACTAGTATAGATATTTTAATTTTGGGACCCAACTAGGATGCAGCCATTATAAAATGTAAATTATAATACTATGAAGCATAGGTAAATAAAAATAAATATATAAATCATTTTGGAATGGCCACCACATAAAATATAAAAATATATAAATTATTCATTATTAAAAGTTTAACTATGCATGATAATTTGGTCGTTGAGTGCATCAAACTATTCTAACGATGCAAAATAAGCCTCACAAAATATAGATAAAGCTCTTCACGTTTGTTTGTTCTTCAAGTTTGTTAATATAATATCAGTGATTCACGATCTTTCTGAAAGTCACAACAATCTATAAAGTTCAACCATATTTTTTAAATTTCCAGGTTTACCCAACAATTGTGATAAATGATAATATTGATTTGAGATTTCTTATGAATTACAAATAGGTACATTACGAAATTATTAATAAAAAGGTTGTTTTAATTTAATTCCATAACTGCAAAAATTAAAAAACAAATTTAAATCCTGATTAACTAGGTATACTAAAATGTCCTTATTTTTAAAATTTTATTATATTTTGTAATAAAATGATAATAATCAGATCAATTATTTATCAATAGATAAATTTATTAGATTAATTAAATAAAAAGTTTTAGTGTTTAAAACAACTTCTAGGTAGTGGTAGATAGTTGCTTAAAATGTTATAATTAAAAAAAAACTTATCAGTAGGGTAAGGGAACTATTTTTCATTCGTAGGTACATAATATAGGTAACATAGTTAATACTATTAATTATAAATATTAGGTTTATTTAACAATTAGTATAAACTTTAAATAAGTGGCAAATATCAGTTATAGAAGTAATTCGCTCTTTGTTTTGAATAATAGTCAAAAATATATTAAATTTGATAGCAATGATAATTCATTGCTTTCTATAAAACAAGTTCAGTTTATTATACATGACTTTAACTGTCAAAAAAAATTCAATTTTATGATATTTCAGTAATATATAGTAACAATGGTAATTTTATTTGTCTATTTAAACAAATGTATAAATTTATAAAAATTTCCCGTTATTAAAGATGGTTTTTATATATTCACAAAAAAAAACTACTACTCGGAAATAAAAAAAATGACCTCTGAAAATTACTATTTAGAGCAAATTCATTAGAAAAAAACCTCTTTACTTCAAAATTTCTAATCAACCCTACCTGAAAAGTTGTTTTCAGAAGAAAAAAAATTCATTGTAAAACCAATCATCATCATATTATTTAAAAATATTTTAATAGATATGTTATCACGTCTATAAAGTAGATACCGAAGAACTAAAAACTATGTGTGAATTTAAAATCTTTAGGACTATATTATTATTATTTATTTTTATTTAATAATTACAAAGAAATAACTATAATCGATTTTGATAAACAGCGTGCATTTTCCCTATTTTTAACGTAATTTTTCGGAAAAGTCTAAAAATGATCTCTCTCTCTCTCTCTATAGTAAATACTAAATCCAATTTTCTACCCGAAAACAGTGGCACCATTTCAACTCTTCAAAGAGGGAGGAAGAAGTGATGATCCACCGCAAAAAATAAGGGGGAAAAGAGTCTTCATATACATTTTTCGTTAAACATCGAAAAATCACTTCTAAAATGATAAATAAGTAAAAAAAAAAAACGGGCATACAATGCAACATTTTGAACACTTCTTCCACTAGAAATTGTGCCGAGTGCAGAGATAAGACATCAATGTGAAACCAATATATATACCTAGTTCGCTTAAAATCTAAAAATATACGAATTCGGATATTTTTTTTCATTCTGCAGTTAAATTCAATTGCAACGATGGAAAAACGCGTTTTAGAGTTCACTGCACGTGTCGCGATTGAACAACGGCTTGTTTGTAATAATCGGACGAGACGTGTGTTGGTGTTTATCGAGAGCGAAATCGTTAGATCGCCGTATCGTATATTATATAGTTGCGTGTTTATTATACGAGCAACGACCTTGACCGTGACCTTGGCCAGGACGACCCGACGGTCATTTTATGCACCGACACCGCTGACATCCCGGAATACAACACTATAAATGGGATTTTACGGTACACGTAGGCTCAACCATACATAAAAATTTTAGAAAAAAATTCACAAATAAGACATTACAAATCCAAAATAAGAAACCAATAACTAGTTTTACGCGAACGTGAAACACCGGGGCTACAATCAAAAAGAAATAACCAATATTTTTATACAGATATTGTGAATTCGTTGTAAATTAAGCAATTATAACTGTTAAACTTTCGTGAAATTTTTATGTTGTTTTAAAATACAAAATGATCTCGATTTATGAAACAAATAAATACAGTACATCATAGAATAGGTTCTCTTCTATGAAGTTACACAATTCGGTGTTTTTATTTTTAAATTGTTGGATATTCATGTTTCTAACTATGTTATAAAATTTTCCAATATAGAACCTCTTAAAAATCAAGTGTATGTGTCATCCTCTTAATGCATATTATCCTTGATAAATTCCTTCAAATTAGTAACAGTATAGGCCAAATTTAATATTTCAACAAAAAAATAGAATGAGTCCTCGCTCAAACTCAAAAACTAAAGTAACTGATAAACAAATACCAATAGGCAAGACTAATGAAAAAAAAGTATCTGAAAGTAAAAATATCAAAATTCGAAATATCTGCAGGTGCAATATGTAATGCAATATCACAGGTAATCTTTTAAAAAATTATTTATAAATACAGTTGAAAGTAATTATTTAAAAATGTATATAAACGCTCGTAAAATACTACTACAAATGTAAGTACTTCAATACTTTTACTCAAATACTTTATAGTAGTTTGGTTTTGAAAATATATACGATATTAAAAATACAAGACTACCTATAATATTAAAGAGATAGGTACCTATGATTTTTAAGATCTAGGTAAACATATTCATCTAAAATTAAAAATATAAAGTAAAAAATTTACTATAATTAACAAAATCAATAAATTGGTTTCACTTTTTCAATATAAATATTTTTAATATGAAACTTTCAAATATTTTCCTCTTATAATTTTATTGGTTATCATACATATATAAATTATATAAAAATGTACAATGTAAGTAGGTACTACTTATTGTGTATTATATTTTATATTTTTTCGAAGATGTTATAAGATATCTTGACTAGATTTTTTTTTTTTAAATTATATTATATTTTTATATTATATTATAATATAAGACTATAATTTGCAGTTATTAAACTTTAAAATATATTGTCTATATTATCAAAATTATATATGAACAATGTTATTGTAACATCAATACAGCATATTTTAAATTAAACTGAATGTGTTATGGTTAACATATTGGCAGTGTGTAAAATGAAGATATGAGTCTGTAACGGTAAACTTATTTCAATATAAGAACATAGTTGTTTTTCATTGGGTTATAAATATCAAAGATAATAATAGGCAATAGCATAACGGCTCTATTATTATAATAATCTAATATAGGTACCTATAGTATATAATTTAAATAAATGATTTAATACAAATTAAAAAGCAATCATTTTTCAGATCAAGGACTGACTGATATAGGGAGAAGGGTGACACCTCTTATTCAGAAAATAAGTAAGAGAATTATTGAAAAATATCTCTTCGATTATTAACATTTTAATGGGAAATAGCTCTTAAATCTTAAAAACACTTTTTTGAAAGATTATTTTAAAATATCACACCAGAAACTTAACGCAATAAATCAATAGGTAGATCAAACATAATTTTATTATTTCGGTTTTAACAGTTTTCAGTTTTAATACACCAATAAATTGTGTTGTATTAATTAATGACTACTCGTATAACAAAAAAATAAAAATAAAAATACCATAAAACTAACTGCAGTTTATCAATTTTCTAAATAAACTTTGTTCAGAAATGTTTACGATGGACAAATAATAAAATTATCATTTTATAATAAATATAATTACATAGTACATTTACATATTATATAGTACGCAACAAAACGTGAATCAAATATTTTTATATGTTTAATAAAGGAATTTTTAACTATATTATGGTACTGGGAAGTATAGGAATCCTCCCAAAATTCTACTAGGATATAAGAAAAAAAGAAATTGTTTTTTTTTTTTTTAAGATTATTCATTTATTATAGAATATTTATAAGAATATAAATACACGATGAAACATTTGTATTATTACTGCTAACCTAATCACAGTTACAAAAAAACTTTTTGGCGAAACCGTATTATTATAATAAGTATAAACAATATGATTCATGTTTAAACTCAAATTTACAGTAAATTCGAAATTACAAAATAATAACCTGATCTATAAAAACGACGTAAAAACAAAATAATTTTAGAAAAAAAACATTTTCATAATATATGGACATAGATTTTTGCACACGGGTGACCTTCCAACTTAACAGATTTGTTATCATTTTTTTTTCTCACGACAAATAATACGAAGTTGTTTATTCAGTATACCTACTGGAAATAGTGTAAATAAATCATATCTAATATGCTCGATAGACGCACACGAGTATACACATGGACAAGCTGTTTAAAAACTATACACGGCTATATATAAATATAAGTATACAGAAACAAATTGTACGTTTAAACTGTTTACGTTTTTATACCTTTACCTAATACCGGTTCATAAAGCAAAGCATATTCTGAAACGATACCACTGTTACCATATTATTATTATTATTATTATTGGTAGGCATACCGGATAATTCACTATACGCACGTGCTTGTACCTCCATTTTTAGCCCTTAATGTATATTTAAAACAAAAATTCACGTTTAAGTACACCTATACTTAAAAACTTTCCATTTTCCAACATTTTGATTTTGTTCATCCTACTTAATGATAATATTATTATCCAAAAAAGTAAAGCAAAATAATAAAATGTTCTTAAAACATACCATGAAAATAAAATAGTTAAGTACCTGTTTAAAACAAAATGTTGGTTCAGAAAATAAACACTTAAAAATTATTTTTATTTCAATGTTTAAAAGTATTAAAAAAAACCATTATGATATTCATAAAATATTATTAAAACATATTATATTGGAAATGTTTATACTTTATTTATTCCAGACCAAAAATGTCACTTATATAAGTAGGTACTTATATAGATTTATTAGAATATAATTTCACTTTATAGATATAAGACATAGGTATTTTAAGAATAGGTATTAGAACAACAAACTTTAGAAAAGTTTTCATTTTGTCTATGATCTGAATGTTCATTTGATTTACATAGGAACTCAGACTCAGCCAGTAGGTACCGATATTCGGGCATAGAGAATGCTTGTGTAACTTGAAAATTATTTTATTTTTTCATTATTATTGATTTTTTTAATTCGATATTTTTATTTGTATTCGTATAATTATGTAACCAAGTCTTATATATTATATTCTAACATTATATACTTTATGTTTTATGTTTATATTATGTTTATGTACCTATACTAAAATAAAATAAATACATAGTTTATCGAATAACAACATAAAACAAATCATTGTTCACGAAATCGTAAATCGCACATTTTTCGTGTACCTATTGTTTAGCATTTTGACGACTGAATAGAGAGAGTGACGTTTTAATTTTGTACCCAAGATTTGTGGTGACTTATGTATCCACCAACTAAAGGTGTATATCTAAAAATACATATAAGTACCGGCAGTATTCATTACCATAGACCAATTAATCAATATTTGTGATAATTACAAGTGTAATCTATAAATTCCTTTATTATCTATGTTTTTATCATATTTTTGTTTAAAATATTAGGATAACAATCATAATATCCATGGAATAAATTTTAATGTAGTAATTTTCCCTCCACATTACCTCTTTTTGATAATTACATATTATCTTAATGTTTCAATAGCATATGGAGTGAGCAAGGCTCAGTCCATTTAATTGATATGTTTATGTTCACTATACTTGCGTTCGCGGAGAGTTTAGGAGTGCGCAGAAACCAATTCTCGTTTTACCTCACCGCAACATCTCCTATCGGCTACACACGGCTCATAATACCGTGTGCCGGCTACACTGATCGGCTGATCATACACCATGATTTTTTTTTTTTTTCGTAGTGGTCGGCCGCTGACCGTCGGCATGATAACAAAAAATTACATACCGTTTTAGAAAGCTCGCGATTCTTTAAACGCAATCGTTTTATACGCTCTGTATTCTATGAAATTTTGTCGCAGAGAGGGGATAGCCGCCCAATGATAACGGAGCGACCCGAACTTTCGTCAGTCGTATACGTAAAACACTCCTATTCTCTCCGCGAACGCAATATATAGGTACATCCGGAACAATTTCTATCATTTTTAGATTCAGAACCCAAAAACTGTTTTTTTCTTTTTAAAATCGGAACCAGTGAAAGTATAAAAGTTCTAGGACGATCAGAAATGGTGTGATTGTGCTTAATGAAACGTCCTGTATATATATATATTGTAAAATCGAACTGATGGATAACCTGCAGTGAGTGTCCCGTATATTTCTATAATATATATATTATTAAACGATGCAAATTTTTTTTTGTCATGAACGCAACACCACCTACACATAAATACACATAATATACATTGCCAAGTCATTATTAATATTCATAATACGAGCACGTCGACGACAGTGCACGATCGGAGATCTATATAGGTACGAGGCGCACCGTGGGAATGACGCTCTGAATATTGGACACGGATGAATACCGTTAATAGTCATATATATATATATATATATTTAAAAGTGAAATGTGTAGTACATGTAAATGTATATTTTATATTATACATATATATATATATATATCATTGTATCGTCTCAGCTCGACGAATATAATATTGAAATTTCACTGGATTGTGACAATATGTATAAGAACCGCTCAGAATTTGACACTGCTGCATGGCCCTTGCATCCAGAGTAAGATCGAATGACATAATGGTACCTACCTATAATATGTGACTCAGTGGCGTACGCAAGATTTTTCAATGGGGTGGGCTTGAAAATAAATAAGTAATCAGTAGACACAAGATATACAAATTCATGTAAACATCATAATATTAATGATTGGTTCTGAATATATTTAGACCCATCCACCGGAAAAAAAAGTTGAAAATACGTCACTGTATACATATAATATATATATATGACATTGATAATACGAAACATAAAAAAAAGTAGAATTATACTAGCAACGGGGGGACTTCAGCCCCTTAGCCGCCTCTCTGCGTACGCCACTCATGTGACTCATGTGTTTCCTGTATTATATATAGGTACCTATATTAAAATATCGCGTTTAATTCGATTAGTTATATACGAATATGAATTAATGAAGATTTAAAAACGATTTTTGACGTACCATTGTACCTATGTTCAAGGATTAAAATATGTATACTTAACAAAAACACCACAAATGTGTACAATAATAATATCTTAAGAGGACGCTATACCCTCATTTGGTTTCTCTGTCTAATCCACTGACGATATAAAAAATATGTTTGGCACTCTTATTACAACTTTGTCAATTCTAATATTATAGAGAAAATTTACCTTATTATCAAATTCATTTTATCATTATTCAATTATTTGAGATCATTATCTATGCCGTAATCTCGTTTTTTTTTCCGAAATCTTAATTTTGAAGAGATATAACTGTTTTTAAATCCCAATATATTAAATAGATATAGTTTTCTTTAATATTACAATTTCCGAAAAAAACATGACACGTCTACGAATTTGGTAATAGGTAAATTTAATCTAATATTAGAATTTACGAAGTTGAAATAATACCGAACGTAAATTTCCTATATTGTCAGTTGGTCAAACAGAGAAAACCAGTTCTAAAAATTGTATTAGAAAATATATAAATATATATTATACAATAAGCAGAATCAGGAAAACTATTTATTTATAGACTAAAAATAATCTATGTATAATTTTAATTCTACTGCTTAACATTTTTGAGTTTTGAAGATAAGTATACCTACGTACAAGATATTTTTTGCACATTTAAACGTTTATATGAGTAAAAATCCTGTTAATGTATGGGGTGAAAGTAGTTCGCTATAGTCGAACATGGTATATTCTTACTGGATGTGTTGAATTTGAAAGAAAATTAATTTGATGAATCATTTCTTTCATTAAAATGATTCTGAGTAGAGCCATACAAGTATTATAGTAAAATATAGTTACATAAAGTAATTGTCTTAAACCTTAAAATTACAACTTTTATTCACATTAAATCTGAAAATCAGAAAATCTATTAAGTAATTATTATTATTTATTTGTAAAAAAAAAAAAAAGTTATTTAATCATATTAATATTATAAAATACTAATTACATAAATATAAATTATAAATTAAAATATAATATATTTAGTGTAAATTTAAAATCTTTAGGACTATTAATTTTCGAATACATAACCATAATCGATTTTTACGAACACATGTTTTTCCTTATATTATATATTGATAATTAAGAAATGGATAGGCCACACCATTGTTTTCAATTGTGACTGAATTTTTTACCACGTTTGTTGTATATGGTTAAAGTCACGATAACATAAATATGCTATTGGTAAAATTAGAATACACGTCATCCTTGAGTCTCAAGTTGAATGATAAACTTGATAAAAATACATAGATTTTTTATCATTAACTACTAAAACCATTCAACCATAAGTAACCTTATATTCCTGTAATCTCAATACATTTATGTAATCTTTGGTTGATTTTTTGAGAAATTTGAAAAATTACTTATCTTATTAAATTTGATCCAAATCTATGGGAAAATGAATAGGTAGTAGGTACATATAAAACATTAATTAGAGCACTACTTCTACTTCTAATTTTAGGAGCAGGCACAAAAGAAAAACATGTTTAAAAAACATTGTCATTGTAAAATCAATAAATTCATCACTTCATTTATTCTAAAATGTAATTTGTATAAATTAAACGGTTTTTTTGGATGTTTTTACATTGATTTCAAGACTTTTATTTAAATATTTTCTCATACGGTATTACCATATTATATGTAATATATTATATGTATACATATATTGATATATATAATATATATTATATATATATAAAATATATAATATATATATATATTATATGTATCTTCTATGTCCCCATATAAAATAGGTATATTAATATAATATGAAATATATATTATATATTATATTTTCAAAGTTAAAATATAGTCCTTCACTAATAATTTTTATACCTGTAAAATCTGTTACATAACATTTACAAAATTTAATCAGAACCTATATTTTTCTGTAAAAATTTAAATTTTTGCATGAGCTAACGAATTTAATATATTTCTGACTTTTTAAAAATAAAAATATCCAAAGAAAAATTATCGAATAAAATTCAGATTTACCACCAACTTGAAAACCACAATATGTATATAAGTACCTACAGAAACTTGTTAAAGAACGAATCAAAATTGCACAACAATATTAATAACTGCTTGTAAATTGATACTAAAAGCTGCATGCTAATCGTTAAAAAATTATTGAATTTTCTCTGAATTCGGTCAAATGTTCACCTTGAACATCGAATATCGGATGGCGTCCTTTTATTAAGTAATAATCTTGAAAAGATTCTGTTGTTTGATTTTTTTCATGTAGTATATAACTATAACACTCTACTAAACCGATTAAGACCATACGCCAATAACATCATAGGAGAATATCAGAGTGGTTTCATGTCAGGCAGATCAACAATAGACCATATTTTCACGCTTACAAATAATAGAAAAGTACTACGAGTTCAACAGACTGCTACATTTAATCTTTATAGACTTTAAACAGGCATACGATTCCGTACAAAGAACAGAAATATGGAGAAGCTTAAAGCTATTAGAAGTCCCCTCAAAACTAATATCGATGATAAGAGTGAGCACGGAAGGATCAAGATGCGCAGTCAAATTTGGTCACGAGAAATCAGAAGAATTCCAAACAACAACAGGATTAAAACAAGGTGACGCACTG
>JAIPRL010013669.1:0-10287 GCA_025469235.1 Pemphigus obesinymphae
AATGAGTGTAGCTGAGATGAGAATGTTAAGGTGGATGAGTGGAGTTACTAGAGAGGATAAAATAAGGAATGAGTATATCAGAGGTAGTATAGGGGTAGCTTCGATAGTAGACAAAATGAGAGAGAATGCATTAAGATGGCTCGGGCATGTATTAAGGAGGGAAGAGATTGAGGCAGTAAGATTAGTAAGGGAAAAGCAAGTTGTTGGTAAAAGGGGGAGGGCAAGACCGAAGAAGAGATGTGGGGATGTAATGGCGAGTGATATGAGGAAGGTGGGAGTATGTGAAGAAGATGCAGAAGATTGAGTTAAGTGGAAGTGTAGGACCAGGGTGGCTGACCCCAAATAGTTGGGAGAGAAGGCGAAGGAGAAGAAGAAGAAGAAGAAGAAGAAGAAGAAGAAGTTAATTTTCATCTAAAACAATAACATTATTATAGGTAATTTTGTTATAAGTTATTTTTACTCATTTTTGCAATAAATTTCCATGTGATTATAATTTTGAAAAAAATGCCCAAAAATTCAAATTTTACTGAACTTTAAATTAGAACTAAATTAAGTAAAGTAAAGTTTTTAACGAAAAAATAAATAAATCTCGGTTAAAAAAATCTTCAATATTTAACTTATTATCACCTGGCTTTTTTTCTACAGATTATTATTTTCATTTAATGAGTTAAAAATGTTGGAAAATTTGGAAAAAATATACTTATTTTTTTTTTTATCAATGGCAGTAACGTTAAGTCGTGATATATTTTGAACTCGGACCCCTTGCTGATAAAATGTTTTTGATGTAATCATTATTACTGACTATTTATATATATACCGTACAGACCTATCCTATAGTAGATATCTAGTAATATATATACCTAATACATTTTGTATACGTCTAACATATCGTTGTAAAACATAGATGACAAAATACAAAATTCACGTAATTTATTCTATTCAGTTTCTCACTTCAAGTCACATAAACAATTTTTATTTTTTTTTAACATTTCCAACAACTTTTATTCACAAACTTTTTATGCCCGTCCATTGAAACGTACGACTGTGACTGTAACGTTCACTTTTTAACTGCATATAAGTCGTACATCTCAACTATACAGCGTCGTGGTGTGTAAAAAAAAAAAAAAAAGGCTCTACACACGAATGACTGAATATTTTTTGCGACAAAGTATCATTATATTATTATTGTTCGCGTGTTGGTCGAAACACTTAAATGTTTTAAGAGTAGTAAGAGATGTACTAACGGCATGATACAGACAAACGGTTGAATAAATATTATATTTTTGCTTTTATGCGTTTTCCGACGACAATCAAAGTTAAATGGCACAAGTATAGACATTTGAAATATTATCGCCGAGGAATGAAACATAATAAATATTCGTATTCTCCGAGACTCTTTTTTTTTACTAAGTATATAATATATACCTACTCGGTCATAAAACATGAATATCGCAAAATGCCTTTACGTGCAGTTATTTGTTCGTTTAAGTGTAATTACGTGTAAACACACACACGGTATTACCTGCAAATGCTCACCACAACTCGAAATTCGTTTTATCACGGCAAATACGCCGGTGTTTATATGTGTTTCCCCCTGTTATATTGTATTTTCTACATTACTATCTATTCTATATAAATTGCAATCATTTTTCAGTAGCCTCAGTAAGTACCAAAATAAATAACATATAGTATATTACAGTTTCAAAAAAAAAAATATTGAATACAACACATGAATAACATTGTGTTAAAAATATATCAGATGATATTTCCATCAAATTGCATTAGAACTACCTATTTTTGAATAAACCAGCTGAAAATACGGAAAATAAAACAGTTGGATCCGGGTTTTTTTTTTAATAATTGTTATGCATTTCGGTTAAAAACGCTACATGATTAAAAGTTAACAATATTTTATTGTTAAACCAATTACATTTTATAACAACTGCAATTTTATTTGTTTTGGTATTTTATCATAAGTTATAGTTGAATGAATTAAAAAATCAAAACGAAACAGTTTTTCTGTGCTCACGATAGCTCCTGATGAATTGAGTCACCTACTTATCATTTTGAGATTTATATCGGAGTAAGTAGGTACCTATCAAGTATAAGTGCGTTAGCAACCATAGAATTAGGTAGGTACGCGAATTGTGGTGAAAACGCCAAATCTATTTTTTTTTTTTTTTTTTTTAAAGATTTATATCCATAAATACATCTAATAATGCTACATATTATATAATATGTTAATTTACAGATCACTAAAAAAAAATATTGGATTATTATACCAAAATTTCACCACCGTACTATTGATAGGTATATGAGAGGTGAGAGCATTTCAAGTCATGTAAATTAAAGAAAATAAATTGAATGAATTATGCAAGAAACATGATATTACGTTATTAATAAAATATAAATGATACTTATTTACAGTCCATAGGAAATATTTGGTTTTTGTGGACGACTTGAAAATCATGATAATGATATGATAGGTAAATGTGTCAATTGAATATAAAAATGATTTTATTAACTCTCAATCAAATTTTGAGCGACTTCAATGTATATATAGTTGATATAAGTATATATATATATATATATACCTAGTGGATAACGGCACTTTGTCCACCAAAATTTATCCATATTCATTCTTATATAGGTACAGCATCGTGCACACACACTCAGTTATTCCTTATATACCCAATATTTTTGGAGAACATTTGTTACGATTTTAAATTTTTTTTTATATTAACCTTTGGGTAGACATAAAAAAAAAATATAAAACCGATATATTATATTCCTCGCTCCGCTAAAATTTTATATAATTTTAATATTTTTTCGGCGTGACAGTACAAAGTGTCCGTCAACCATATGTATAGGTATACCTATTGTAACATCAAAATGTTTTCAAATAAGTTTAACTCAGTTCTCAAGTAATATTTCGTAGATTAAATATTTAGATGTTTTATTTTCTAATGAAACTACATATTTAAAATTATAAATACACTAAGGCCTCTAAATATTCGATCTCGCGTTTTGTCCATATATAACTAATATCTAGGTATAAAGCTCAGATGTTAACGATTTGTGACAAATATTGAAATATCTCTATCACCCCGCCCTGATCATTCTTAAATGTATTTTATGACGTCTCAAAAATAAACGTTTACCTATAATTTAATGATATTTTACTGGTTTTCCGAATACCTGTATAGGTATATAATAAATTCGAAACAATTATAATAGAATTTTAGTAGGTAAAACTAACTTATGTCTTATTAATCAAATTCCAATTAAAACAACTAGTTTATATACTTAACTAAAAAATGCAGTTAAAATAACTGTAACAGTTGAATCTATTTTTTAAGTTTTGTCTAATTTGTTTAGTAGATAATATTGACTATTTGTACAATTTCGAACGTAACCATAATTTTATAGTCATTTTTTTTTTCCGTGAACACTCAAGTAATTACTTCATATGTGCCAAATTTTTAATACTATAATAGCAATCTAGTACTGAAATTTAGTCAGCCATACCAAATAATAATGATAGGTATACTATAAAGTCTTAAGTAATAAATCGTTAAATGATGATTTATTTTTACTATTTTAACTCATTAGATTATTATTTCTAATGTTTTATTAAACTATATATATTATGATATTATATTACATATTATATATTATATGATACTACGTACGATGTATTTTACATTTAGCAGTTGGTTAGTATATTATAAATATTAGAACAGATAATGAAGGTAGCAAAGATCAGAATATTGAGGTGGATGAGTGGGGTAACTAGTGAAAATAAAATATTTAATGAGTAATTATATAATAGGTAGTATAGGAGTGAGTGACTTCAATTGTAGACAGGAAAAGACAGAGGTAATAAGATTAGTAAAGAAAATGTGTGTTAATGGAAAGAGAGGAACGGGAAGACTGGAAGGAAGTGATAAAATGTAATAGAGAGTGTGATATAAAAAGGGATGGTATAAGCGAAGAGGATTCGGAAGTTTAGGACTAGGATGACTGTTCCTAAATAATAAATTAAGAAGAGAAACTGTTATATGTAATTACTAATTAATATTTTATTATAAAATATTATAACTTTTGAATAAACTAAAATAAGTGTATCTTTAAATTATATCATATTTTATATTAAACTAATATTATTAGTAATAAGTTTCAGTTATATATTTAACTATTTAAGTATTGGTAAAATGTTTTAAAAGATGCACCTTTTTAAATTCATACCAAAAAAAAAAAAATATGGACTTGTGCGCTACTTACTAGCTATAATATCCATAGCAATCATCAATAATACATCACTTGATTTTCTTTAAATTATAAGTAACTACTATATCTATTCAAATCGATAAAATTTAACTGCTGTAATAGGTACATTCGGTTCGAGCAGTAAATCGTACGATTCACTCGGGGAGATGTTTTTAGTTAATTTAGTTATATTATTTTGAATTCTAATAAAACGATAAATTATATAATCACATTCCAAAAATAATTTTTACTCATTTCATTTATATTTTACAAACTTTTAGAACTGCTAAGAATTCGTTTATCAACAATTTTGAGACAATATACCTATTACAGTTAGAATAAATAGTTCGATTACGCTTTAAGTTTTAATACCCAAACTATAAATTCTATTATAAGAAATCTAAAATAGTACCTGTGTCGTAATGAAAATTATCTATTCAAATTTTAATTAATATATACCTATACCTACTTCTAATTTCAATAATAATAATATAGGTATTTGTATTTTTTTAATAGCTATCAAGTTATCATGTGTAATTTATTATTCTCATTTTAAAGTGTTTATTTTTTTATTTAATATAACACATGTTACATTGTTTGCATGTTGTTATGATGCATACACCTGCACACTTTAAAAATATTCAATCAGTACTCGCCGGCGACTCAGGACAAATATCCTTATCAGTTATCGCCATACTGGGACATAATTTATTATACATTTATATGGTATTATGTGTTCATAGTATACGTAGAGAACTTTCAAAAGAATAAAACTATCCAAAGTGAAATAAAATAAGACATCTAATACAGATTCGATGCAAAACTTTTATCATAAAATCTCTCAAGTAATTATAAGAAATTTTCAATTATCATGTATATATTATGTTAAGTTATTTTGAAATTATATTCTTCTAAAATATGTTATGTGACACACAACACATCATTTAATTTTATTATTCGTTGCAGATAAGTGCATTTATTTTATAATTGTATTCTAAAAGTTTTGTAAAAAATAACAGTATTTAAATCATAATGAAAAAATAAAAATAAAAAAATTTAGATTTCGCACGTAGGAGAAAAATTCTTATCCATATATGACACTAAATCATATACCTAATAATATTTAGGTGTCTATAAATGGCATAATATATTCAACTTGTTTTGACAGACTGTAATATTATATTGTAATATTTAAATAATAATAATTTCTACAGAAACCACGTGAATATTTCGTTTTGTTTAATTTAAGTTGTTACCTAAATACTATATTTATGTTCATTGTTTAAAACTGTTTTTTGAACATATTTAATGGTTAAATTTCCATATAAAAATTACATATTTATTAATAACCTAGTACCTAATAAATTTAGTGCTTTGAATATTTATGAAATACAGTAATATTTAGTAATATATGATTAACTTTGTATTAAATTTTCTGATTTTAAATCCTAAAATCAGTTTTATAACATAAGTTTTGAAATTTATAATTACTATGTATATATAAATAGCACAAACATTTGAAGAAAAAAAAATGGAAAATTTCATTACGTTGATTGAACTAAAATATGTACATATTCGATGTAAATCTGGAGTCTCTAGCACTATTATTTTCAAAATTACGAGAAAATAACCATATTCTATTTTGAATAATATATTTATACATGTTTTTCATATATTTAAGTATTTTTTTTCTAAATGCTAATTTTTCAAGTCAAAATTCAATTTTTAAAATTTTCTTGCAAAATATAAATAATTGTTTAAAAATCCATTTGGATATTTAGATGACAAAATAGCGTTTTAAAATTCTAAAGTTAGAGTGACTATATTCTACACTACACTAGAGTTGACAATAAAATATTACCTATTTAAAAAATGTATATTCATATAAATGTATATTACATATATAATTTTGTGGACATTTAAATTATCAAAACATTCACAAACCTACAGATAAAGACAGTGAAAAATCAATTTTACCTTATAGGCCATATATTAATCCTTCAGCTTATTTTTTTATCAAGGACCACATTATAATTTTTACATAATACTACGATCCAAATAGGTACTTGAATTAAAAACAACATGAAAATTATTAGTATTTTAATGTTTATTTCTATTTATAAATTACAAACGAAATACATTTAGAAAAAAAAAAATAACAACATTATATTATATTTTCATATTCGGTTTATCCGTGATATTGCTTACTATGCTTGGCTAATCTTAATCGTTTAGTTGACTATAGAGAACATCCATTGATTTCCAGCTGGTCGTCTCCAAGGTGCCAATCAATAGCATTCTCTCGTCGTCCAATTATCACACTTTTAATTTATATCATCCAAAATTCTCCAACTCAATTTGCGATGATTTAGACTTTAAGCTAACACGTAATTTATGTCCCAGATAACATACCTACTCGTACAGAGAAAAGTTAGTTGCAAATCCCTGAAGCTCCTAGATTTTATTTGACGTGTGTCTCAGAAAATCAAGAGCGTTGCCTATAAAAAATACTTTATTCCTCTCTAGTTTGGCTTATCTTTGAATATGGATTTCACTTTTTCAATGCTTCCAATATTGTATCACGCTATAGATATAGAGAATATAAAGAAAGTTCCTTCGCTTTGCTATTTATAAATTAAGCATATGACTATAAAGGCTATCTATTGATTGTTTAATCTTACTAGTCTGGCAGACTACAGGCATTCTGCATTTTTTTTTTACTTATCAAACAGGGGCGTAGCTAGAAGAAAAAAGATATGAGTAGGCCTGCAAGTCGCCACGTATCTTCATAGATTTGTATACTATACTAAAATGTACTCAATTCCGATAAATATATACGTACATAATATAGACTATAGTATTTAACACATTCACACGAAAATAATCAATTACCCATATGATACGAGAAATCAGCGATAGTGTATGTACTGTTGTTATTCAGGTCCACGTAAAAACCTTAACTATAAAAGTCTGGATGTTACAAATTTTCAATTCTTTTTAAAACGGTTTTTATCAGACTATATGATGGTTCTTAGAGGAAAATTTTTAAAACACTTCAGTTTCCAGCGATAAAATTGACTTTTGGTGACATTGTGGGGTGGTTAGATTATCAATTTTGTAAATTTACCAAACTATATTATTTTTTGTTTAAAAGGTTTAAAAATATGATATTAATAAAATAATGATATAATGGTATCAGTCAATCGGTAGATATGAAACGGGAGGCAATTCGAGTGCACTTACCATTATATAGTCTGTTTTTAAGAAAGATGTCAACGTGTTGACTTTTAAGGAGCAATATATAGGCAAATTTATAATTATTTTAAGAAAATTAAATTTAATGATTTAAAATTTTTAAATACATCTTAAAATCGATCATATTATGTCCTATAAAATAATTGAATTTGGTCTATATATAGTAGGTACAGTTATCTAAATTCTTCACTTACAAGTTACAATATAAATGGTTTGTAATTATTTTAATAAATTAAATAGAAAAAAATAAATGTTTATTATAAAGTATTGAAAAGAACAAGTTTTCACAATATATTTTTAGAGAAATTTTAAAGCATTTAAAAATTATTTTTCAAAGAATAGTGGGTAGACCCTATTGTTATCAAACCTATTATCTGATTGATCCTCTTTAATAGAAAAATCAATTTTAAAGTGCCTGCAGCATATTGTACAAGATCAATCACTTCTTTCTTTCATCCCCCTTGTATCAACATACTATCTCCTTAAATCCCCTCTCCATTATGTCAATTAATGTGTATTGTGTATCATTAATAAAGGAACTACGGGGTTTTTTTAGAACTATTGGCGTTTGAAATATAATATAGAAACAACTTTAAATCAATAATATAGGTAATCTATATTATAACCTAACCTAACCTACTAACCTTAGGTAGCCTTCAATACCATTTATTCCCATAATTTATAACCACAAATGTTATTAAATTCACAGTCTTAATGATAACGATTAAAAATAACAAATATAAGGTATAGAATCATATTAGTCTCCCCCTCTCACTTAATAGCAAATTTCAGAAAATGGCAGACCCCCATCCTTATTAACATCAGCACAATTTAGATATTTGCCCCCCCCCCCCAAAAAAAAATAATAACCTTTTTTTTTAATTTATTCACCAAATCTAAAAAATGTCGACTACCTGTTAAAATTACAGGTATAACTTAATAGTACTTTTATTAAAAACAGGTATTACTATATTATAGTATCATGCTCCTTGACTAAATAATACTGTCCTCCGACCTTCCCAAAAATAGGATTGTATTCACATTATACCATATTTAAATAGTTGAAAAACTATACTGGAGAAGTTAACGAGGGAATTCAAATAAAATACAAAGAGTGTACAATTTTCAATCCATCCCAGAGAAGGATTGGGTTTCATGAAAGAACCAGAACATGATGATCCTACAAATCGAAAAGTATATGCTTTTAAAATGTTTATAATATACTAATTTTTTTTTTTTTTTTACAGTTTACAATTAATGAACGATAAACCAATACAAATATAATTTATTTATATTCATTATCTATTTCGTATTACCCCTATAGTATCATATAATATACGTACTTACAATTAAAACCAAGTACAGTTAACATTTATTGAGTAAATATTTAACTTTCTTAAATTCATGCAAACATAAAATTAAAATGATCTATAAAATTAATTTTGGAAAGAATCAATGCTTTGAATTTTCATGATTCCTATTTGTAAGTTAGGTACTTTTAACATAAAAATAATAGATAATATCTACTAGAAAATTACAATAATGACTATAAACAAGTTAGAGCTATGGAATTATTAACTTTTTAACTTTTTAACGAGTAACTAGTTAATTTGGTAAACGTACTAAATTATTTAGTTAAAAAACTGTAAGTTAATAACTAGGTAGTACATTTTTGTTCGTTTCAAAAACAAAAATATTTAAGGTACAAAAGTTTTCCTTTAAATTACTAAAATAAATACACTGAAAATGAAATTGATTATCTATAGATATCATAACTTCAGGTATCAAATAATTATTACATTATTATGAATAAAAAATTTTATTTTTCAATGTATACAACAGATAAAAAAAAAACCTTTTGATTATATTAGGTTTCAACTTTTAATTTTAATTAATTAAGTCATAAATTAATAAATTATTTAACTTTAAATTATTCAAAAAAATATTCTAATATATCTAACTTTAACAAGTTAATTTTATCGTTCACGTTACTCATCCTAATAATAAGAATAGATTATAGAAATTTTATTTTATTTTGATTATGAAGATGATCAATTTTGGTCATAATCGATTTAATTTGAAGATATTTAAAAAATATATCGACCAATTATCTGTTAAATCACTTAAAATAAATTTTTAATTAAATGTTAGTAGTTAAGTATCGTGATTAATTAACAATTATTCCTAGGTTAACCTTTTGATTAGGAAGAGGCTATAATATTATATTGCGAAATAAACAATAAAAATTATCGGTAATATTGTGTTTTGAATAATAGTTTTAGACTAAAAATAATTATGAAAATTGTATAAAAAAAAAAAAAACCGGTCAGTAGGGGGTAGAAGCACTTCGCTCGTCGGGTATCAGTATGGGTAGATACACTTCGCTACTGGGCAGGATACTCTTGGTGGATGTATTGCATTCAATAAAACGATTCTGAGCGTAGCTTCGGTGTAGTATACATAACTCTTAATATTAATTATATACCTACTCACAGTACCTACCAATGTTTAACATTACATTGAAGATCAAATGTAGAAATGAATATGATTTAGTGTGACCTTATGCATATTTTAAAATGTTATATGATATATTTATAATAGCTCAGTAACTGAGCCTCAGTTTCATGTAGGTACATGTTATTACTACATAATATTATATAGTATATTTTATTGAATGTTCAGTTTATGACATATAATATTGAAAACGAACAAAATATTATGTAAATTTAGTTAAATTAATGCACGACAAACGTTATACTAAAT
>JAIPRL010013670.1:0-10286 GCA_025469235.1 Pemphigus obesinymphae
AAAATTAAATTAATTTTATTGATGTTGAGTTGATTTTAAACTATTTTTATGTTCCTGTATTATTATTTGTTCCTATATTGTGCAAAAGATGAAATGACTAAAATATTTAGTATTTACGTTTACAATAAATACATGATAAAATCTTATATTGATAACGTTTGTTTACCGATTTTGCCTACATTGCATATGGCGACTGACTTCAACTAATTTTAAGGTAATTATGGCAAAGACGGCTATCTAGTATTATTATATATCTATGTTATATATAATATTTTTCAAAACTGGCCACACTGTTGATATATTATATGTAACTACGTCATATTTTATATTAGCGCAATAATTAGTTTTTGTAAAATACCCTATAGACAATATTATAATATATATATATATATATATTATGAAATTCTGAATAATGCATATATTATGTATAACATATTATATATTATAGATACGTCCACAATATATTATATAATAATATATATATATGTATAAGCGTGACGTATGTACGTACATATATGCAATTTATAATTCATAGTACAGTATAAGCTCAATGGTCGCGTCCGATTTGATATATCGTCAGTTAAATTGTGTCTGGTTATATTGTATCCGTTTTACCTGCTGGGGTAAAAACATTATATTATTCTAGCCCCTCTAGGGACCATTCTGCGTTCTTTTTGTAAAACAAAAAGTAGTTTACATGAATCACATTTCGGTATAATATACTATATTATATATTACGTTAAAAGTAAACGCGTAGACTCTAGTAAGACTAGACTATAAAAAAATAAAAACGATTTTACATCGACCTTCGTAGTTGAGCTTTGGAATACCTATTATTATAATGCTTATAGTTTAGGTACCTATACCTATATATATATTTATATTGTCTTGTTTGTAATCGATAACATACGGAACGAAACATCGGTATTTGATTATTCATTTCAAATATTTATTATAGCTTTATCATAATATTGATCTAAGTAATTTGTTTGAACACGATTTTGTATCGTATATTTCAATATTTGTAAACTGTAAACTGTAAGCACAGTCGTAATATATATTATTACTATTTTTTTTTTTTGTACCAGAATATAACATTATTTTAATATGATACAGAGCAAATTTGCGTACGTACGCAAAAATATCTATAATATCTATATATTCTATCCATGACGACAAACATAATAAAATATATTTTCGAAAATGCACACAAAAACTCCCAACCATGTTTAATAGGAATATAATAACATAGGAAAACTTTTTTATTTTATTATTGTTTATTGTCAAACTACACACAAGTGATCAACGTTGTACTATAGTAGTTAATATATATATATATACATATTATATGAATTCAGTTACAGTGTATGTGCATTCGTTTTTAAATTTTTTAGAATATACTAAACATCGATATGGTGTGGAATTACTGTTTGCTCACGTGTACCCATATACTACAATATTATAAAATTTTGCAGTAAAATTCGAAACAAATCGTAACTAGTAAAATTATTTTTAACCAAGCAGTTCAAAATAAAAGTTTTGAATGGAACTAACCGGTTAAAACTAGTTTTGACTAAGTATATCTTTTGGTACAGTTTTTATTGGACAAATCGGTCAAAACTGGTCAATACTCAATTAAATTTCGGGTCTACTAGTTATTAATATAGTCAACAAACAATTTAAACACAAAATTAAATAAATTATACATTTTACGCTGGTTAGGTTAGGTTTAAATCATCCAAAAAAAAAATAAATAAATAAAACAAAACATATATATTACACAATATGGGTAGGTAATGAATAATCTGAACTTTTGTACGTTTATCTAGTACAACCACGGTTTTTATATAATGTTGTTCAAATTGCTTATCAAAAATGACCAGCTGATGACAGGAAAGTTAATGTAGTATTTTATTAGAAAAAACTAGTTTTTACTGATTTTGTGTATTTATACTCTTAGGTGTATATACTTATTTGTTTTAAGGTAAAATATATTGTACAACTTTGGTTATTGGGGAGATCGATTGTATATTAACTTATAGTATTAAATGCATGGAATTTAGTCGTTTAATTTCATTATACGATTCGACGGTTAGTTGATTAAATTTTGATGTTATCATAGCAATGGCTGTATACTGAAATCAATATCAATGAAAATACAATATTCAAATAGTAAATAATCGCTTATTGACAGGAATTTATCTAAGTATATATATATTTTTTTACGGGAATAAACAAGCTTTGTTTAGCCGACTAATAAGTAAAAATAAAAAGTCATGTGGGTACCTGAACATTTTTAATATATAGATAGATACCTATTCTAAATCATAACCTGATGATTATATAAGGTCAATATTCTATATATAAATCATTTTAAATTTTAAAAAGTCGATATTTGCCTTTTGGCTGAATCAATGGTATTTGAAATGTTGGTTTTACCGACCGAGTTTTACTTAGAGTAAGATGTTTTTCATTCCACCATCGAAAACATGGTCATTTTAATTTCTTCAATTTTTCCTTATTTTCCAGAAACTTTGGATAAAACTTCCAATACTTTCATCTCTATAATTTATACTTGCCTATAATAATAGTGCTTATAACACACCATAATATTATTTAGTAAATAATAGGTAGATATTAATTGATTGTATGAACAAATAATATTTACACCTACCTACTAAATATTAAAACGTATTATGTAAATAATTAACGGATATATTAATAATATTGTTTAATTGAAAACAATTTCTGTTTATGGACATAATTTAATATACCTACTGGTGTAGAATTTAATTTTACAACAATCATGGTTTGTTATATATCATATTATATTTTTGACTGTTGGCAATATATATAATCGAGTTGTCTATATTTTTATTATACATTTTTTTTAAATTCAATTTGTTACGATATTTTGCATTTTAGATGTTGAGCGAGGCTCAATCACTTGGTTTTACACTATTCTGTATAAGGACTGAATGGGCGATGAACCAACTATTAACCAACTGCCTAAAGACAAATTTTACATATTGTACCACTATAAAATTAAATTGATGTTAGACATTATTGTATTTTAATCTGAATACTTTTGTAAATTAAAGTATATTTCTAATTCGTGCTCACATACTAGATATAATATTATATGCAGATTACAATTGATATATCATTGAAAGTAGTCAAATGCATATTTTCCATATTTTTAATATGTATAAACACATTATCTTACTGTTGTAATTTTGATTCCTTTTTTTGTTTGATTAACATTACGAATTTTAATTCTGTATTTATTATTATTTGTATTCCTCTCATGCCCTTTTTATCTGACTAAAGAATAATAATATAATAAAATAAAATATATGTCATTGAAAATTGCATTCGTTTTCATACCGTACTATTATACGAACACATATTACAAACTACAACGGCGTTTCTCTATCTCTCATTCTCTCGGGAGCAATTTGGGCACGTAATTTTCCACATAACAATATGACAGTGTTTAGCACGTGCGGTAAAACACTAAAACAGTAATTGATTTTATATACGTTATTTAGACTATAAATGCAGTTTACACACATTTTTCAATATTTTTTTCCTTAAAGATATTTAAACTTAATGTATTTTAACGTAATAATTTTGAAAAACATATTTCTCAATCCACTCTTATACTTTGAAAGTTTTAGCCTATATATAAAAAAAAAAAAATCCAAAATCAAGTTTATCATACTAAACAATTTGTAATATCAATAAAATGTTCAAAAATTTACATTTTTAAATTATAAATATCTTTTTAATCGAAGTATTTTAACATTTAAAACAGATTTGGCGCTATGTATAGCAAAGTTATAATCAAAAACACGTCAATACATTTCTCGTTGAAAATAATTTGAAAAAGTTGTCCTAATACATACTGTATAAACTGCACTTGTTCAAAACTGAAAAATGATTTGTATACATTTATTTTTTTTAATTTTCTACACGTTTTTTTTTTTTACCCAGTTATTTTGAATTAAAAACAACGGTTTGCGTATTCGCTACCGTGGTATACTTGTCTCTAGTGTTTTACAGCACTTCTCTATAAGTACACCCAGTTCAAAACAATTCTAATTTGTACATGACATGTATTTTACACATCGTCGGGGTCAACACGGTGTAGGTACAGTAATTTGTCCACCATTGTTGTTTTAATTATTATCTTAGGTACGCATATTTTTTTATATTATATGTTTTGGTAAAAAATTGTGAATACAATATATACCTATTATACCTAACCAAAATAGTCTTTTCATATTCAAATCAGAATTTTGCCTGCAAAAGACATGATATTATAATATAGACGTTAGAAAAATAAAAATAAAAACCGAACGTAAACAGTAAATAACTGTACATAACTTACAGAGTTTATCGGTTTAATATTTTCTATTTTTATACAAGAGAACTATACATTTCATGGTCGAAAATTATTAATTGTCCAAGAGTGTTGTAAGATATTTTGTTCCCTGTAATTTATACATACCCTTTTATATCTTTTACAGTCCTATATTACGATTCGGGGATGACCCTTGTAAATTCAACCTGTGTACTTTTGATGGTAAACCAAAAAAAAAAACATTGATTCATTCTTTTTTAAAATTATCTTTATTACCATTTTGCATTTAATACGATATTATAGAATATTTCACCACCAATATTTTATGCCTTAAACATCAAGAGCATCAAATTATGGTTGAAATCAATTTTAAAAATTTGAATTACTTCTAAAATGTTTTTATGTAAATTTATTATGCCAATTTTAATGTTAAAATCCAAAAGGTCCATACTGCAGAGTGTCGCAATATTAAATTTCCATGATATGACAACCGGTGAATACGGTATTGTTTATATGTCTTTAAAATAAAAACAAATGTAAATCGTTTCCTTTCCGGGAATATATAAATCGTAGACAACTTACCGCCGCAGTATATAAAGTTCTCGTGGTGCAAATTCCGGATGTGAACGTTTCGCGCGCAGTATTCTAAAGCAGTTGTTTACGAGTTACGACGTATATTTCTATGAGGTTCGACCGCATTATTCATTTTTATTTTCAGCACCAAATGTTAACCTGTAATATTTTTAAAATTTCAATAAGTTTCAGACGATATTACATTTTTGCTATACCATAAAATACGGCGTACGTATATCTAGTGTGTGTGTATCCAAAACCGATAAACTATGTAAGGACTGCGCTTTTTAGCCATCTTTAAACTTGGTGCTATATGGAAGAAAAAGTATCACTTATTTTTTTTTTCATCCATGACATTCGAAAACGTGCCAAAGATAATAAAAAATTTGCTCAAATTGTTTACAATGTTATGGAATTCATTTTATCAAAATGTTCATGTTTTATATTTTGATAATAAATAATATTATAATATATACCTAAATATGTAGTTGTTCCAGTAGTTGTCTAACACTAAAGATGAAAACATTGTTTTCGAAATACGTATTTGTTAAATAAAAACAAATTATTTTGTAGAAACTGGGTATTTATTTATACACCTAAATATGAAATTAATTGATTAAATTAATTTATATTTACAAAAAAATGTTTAATTAAAAGTTACAATATACTAATAACTTATTAAAATAAAATTTAAAATGGGGAAAAATATTAACTTTACTCAGTTTAAAAAAAAAAATTCAATTTTTATACAGAAAATAAAATTCTCCTTCAAAATGATTATTATAAAAAAAAAAATAGAAATTAATGTACATAAAATGTAAAAATTGTATATAATATTGATAGAATGCATGGTTTTATAACACCGTTTACATGTATTACATTATATAAAAATATACTACAAAATTGAATTTTTATTTTTATACTTGAAGTTTGATTAAAATATGTATAATAACTCAATTGGATGATTGTGAGATTAACTGTGAAAAGATAATTTAGGTCAATTATCAATTAAACAGATTAATAGTTCATTAGTAAATTACAGAAATAATGAACTACCCGAGTTAAAAAGATAAAAGGTATGAACTTTTTAAGTAGTTATTGCTTATTTTTACTTACTGAAAGTGTATAGAAATGTTTGATTTTTATGGGCATTATAATAACCGAGTGACATTTGTAAATACATAATATAATATACCATTGAGAACATTAATGCAATTATTATTATTTATTTTATTTTTTTCTATACTTACCTAATTATATTATTTTTTAGTAAGAATTCAAAGTTTTTTTGTTCGTGGTAATACTTAAGACTTTTATTACATTTATCAATGCGTATTTACATTTTATATATAGAGTAATGGTTATTTTTTATTTTTAATTTAAGTTTGAAACAACTTTGAAGTACACGAGTTTTCGCATTGTTAATAAAATGTATAATATAATCCTAAAGAGTAGCTTATGGGGGTTAATTTTATTTTCTTAAAGGGAGCGTATATAATTTTATGGCTGAGGTTTTCTTTGTTTTTTCCTTTCTCCCCGTTTTGAGCTCAGCGCCTCAAAGGGTATACGTTGTATTATGTAGGTATACTGTACTGAAAATAGAACCCGTTTATTATTATGATTATTAAAATAGTATTCTTTAAAGGAATTTCCGCTTTGTTTAATTAACTATCGATGTCGCTCTGGGGATTTTCGTGTCAAGATGTAGTGGGGGGGGGAGTGGGGGGAAATATAAAAAATACCACTTACAGACCGTGTTTGGAAAATTCGTGTTACACTCTGTTGGAGATATGCCGTCCCGAAAACTACATGTCACTGTATAATGTAAAATATTCAATATCATAATATCTTAAATGTCTAATAATAATTAAACGAATTCGCGTGCTTTGCGTGCACATTTTCCCGTATCGTCTCTCCCGAATCTCGTAAAAATTCTTCAGACGAACGATCCCTGGGAGCGCAACAAACTCAATTATGTTAAAACTTAAAACGTCCGCCTGCCCGCCGCCGTGGTGGCATTTTCTAGACTGAATTTCCTTTCGCAGATTCTAAATCATCTCGTTACTATGCACGAAATCATTATTAAACTAGAGTCTGAGTTAAGATATATATATATAAAAAAAAAAAGTAGGTATGCATAAATATTTAGACGATATTATATAATATACAATATATATATAAGAAATAGGTACCTACTGTATGTTATTATACGGTTGATTATTTTTTTTTATATTAAAATAATATAATACGTTTTTCGAGATCAACCCTGCTGATAAATACTTATATATATATATATACAGTGTGTTTCGTAAGACGAGCGTCTAGTAAAAACGCCTCTTATCTTATATGTTATTTTCTTATCAGTAATACAACATGCTATGTCTACTATATCCCATAATACTTATCAGTTAACATTTCATCAATAATAAATAATAATAATTAATTAACTTAACATACACTAAACAGAATGTGTTAATTCAATAAAGTGTTATTTATTTGTATTTGTTAATAAATAAAAGTACCTATTGTAAACAAAGAAAAGACAATGTTAATAATAATAACAAAAAGCCATCAGGTACCTACTGAAAACGGTAAAACAACAGATAACTGGGGGAAAATACATACATCGAAAACCAATTTATTTACCTTAGACTGAAGTAAAATTAAGGAAAACTGTTTCCAACTCCATAATTAAATAAAATAATTACGAATAAAGAATATTAAACCTATTTGAATTTCGTTTTTTAACCGACTCTGATATAAGTCAAATAGATATGTGAGATAGCATTAGCATTGTACCATACTGCAGTGGCGTATTTAGGACTTTGTGAAGGGGGAAGGGGAGATAGTAAATAATAGTGTAGATTATTAAAAACTGTGAAAATGTGTAAAAAAAAAAAAAAGGTCAATTTTTAATTTATATATTTTTATAACTTTTAATAGTAATAATTATATAACTACTATATATACTATTTTGTGATTTGCTCTTTTTCTTTGCAAATTCATCAATTTATATTATACGATCAACTTTAATTTGTAGTGTTCTATAAATGGATAACATTGTCAGTCCATTAAATCTGCTCTAAAATTAAAACCAAATAAACAATAGTAATTATTAATTTATTTACGGGTACTAATCTAACTTTTTTTTCATAGTGGTTCTGAGATAACTATATATAGACTCTTTTCAAATAAGAAAAAAATTACGTTCATGTGTTTGAAGTAGATACGGATAATGTACATATAGGATTTTTTATTAAGGGATGTATATTGAGGTGTATTTTCTTTAAACCTTTGTAATATTAATATATTTGGTCAGTTAAAAGGTTTAAACAGCAGTCTATATCTCGTATATGTGTAATGGACGAAAACACGTTTACGCGTGATATTATATTAATAACGGTCGCGTTAAAACGTTTTAATTTCCTTTTTTTTTCGTTTCTTGGATATGTGTGCATGGGGAGGTGGTTAACCCGAAAACCCTCAACTATAAGTATGCGCCGTGCAGGGTTTTCGGCGTTCTCTCGTCATACACTATCGTTGGCCCATCATATACGTATTCGCGTACACGCTTTAAATGGATAATTAATAAAACGGCCCGGGCCGGTGCACGGCCGCAGGATCTAATATATTGTACGGTATACATAACGTGTCGGGTGTTGGCGTGTACCCTTGTAATTGTGTGGTCAAATGGAACGTTCTGTCGGAGCGGAGTAGTCTGTGCAGAACAATATGGCGGTCGTGTAACGAGGTCGGCCGTGGAAAACGAGGTCGGCCGTGGAAAACGAGTTTGCCGGTCGCGGGCAAAGAATACGTATATATATATATATATATATATATATATATATATATACATTATATTATATATATATATATATATATATATAGGTATAATACGTATACGCGCGTGCATGTGCCCTTAATTTTCGACCCTGGAAACGGAGAAAATATACGAGAATTAAGGACGATCCGACCGAGTTTAGCCGACGAGTCCTGGGATGGAGAAAACGGCCCGAGGGACATATTGTGTGTATTTCACATTACGAATGGACGCGGTTGGCGGTCTCGGGGCAGAGCCGAGAGAAATCGTACTGAAGATACGTGCGACGACCAAGAAACGATGTGCAGAATGACGTGTGCGAGTTTGCAGTGAAATTTTCGAGTTTAAAAAGAAAGAAAAGAAAAAATGGCGGGTAAAGTGCGAAAATAAAGCGGTATAATGTACCGTAGTGTGTATTATAGCTACGACCACAACATACGAATATACATTATGACCAAGTCTTATATATTAGAGTCTATTCCGAAAGTCAGCAGCGTTGTTCAATCAAAATGACAAAAAATACATTTCAAAATTCAACGATTTGAAAATATTTTACTGCTGCGTCTTGTTTCGAGATTAGCAACTAAATTTCCATCGGATCCTGCGTTTATCTTACCGATTTTTCTGATTTATGTATTTCTTATCAGTAATCAGTATCGGAGAGTTTACGATAACACTGACTATTGAGTTTTTTCTACTATACATCCGTGATTCTAAGTCAATTAAGTCTAAATCTATTAATCTAAATCAATCAAGTCAATTTATTTTTAATTTATGTTAATTGTTTTCCTGAGATTTTCTATTATTGTTGCCTCTCTTTGAAATCACTGAGTGCTCTAGTTTTATGAAACTTTAAGAGACATTTTAAAATAAGTAGTTCATCTGCTTCTCATGAACTTTTTAGTAAATTACACTCAATGTTTACTCTTCTTAAATTCATAACGCAGCATTGTATGCTTGCACAAATAATTACCTATGTCATTGAAATTCATATTTTAATTATTTCAAGTAGATATACTTATACGTAGGTATAGGCGTAATATAAAGTATGAACTAAGTAAAACTATACATTATAAAATGTGAAACGTATATTTTGAAAATATTTAAATGTATACGTGATAGTACCTGATGTGCCTACCTATCATTTTTGATAACATTTGCAATGATTTTATCTCGTTCCATATTATTCAACGCAATCTAAATTTTCGGTATCCAACAAACTTCCAACAGAATTTTGGAAGCCAATGTTATATAGACATCCTCTCATTACCACTAATAATATAGTTTCCTATTTTCGATTTTGCAGTAGATAGCATGATTAAAATTTTACTTACGGAGAACATAACGTAACCATTTTAAAAGCAGGGACTGGTACCTTTTGGTTTTTTCGGTTCTGGTTCCGGTTCTGGTTCTCGGTTTTTTTTTTAAAGGTTTGGGTTCCGGTTCCGGTTTTTCAAAAATTAAGGGTTAGGGTTTCGGTTCCGGTTCCAGTTAATACCGGTATTTTTATAGGTTCCAAAAAATTAT
>JAIPRL010013671.1:0-10285 GCA_025469235.1 Pemphigus obesinymphae
AAGGTGGGTGGTCTTAGGCGCAAGCCACAAAATCTTGGGTATTCCTGTCCCTATCTACCCTCCCCCATGAACCCACCTTGACGCGGGGGGGGGGGCTTGCGTACTTCAATGACCCGAGAAGCTATGTTTACACAGGTCCTACCATGTTAAACAGGTTCTCGGACCAGAGGTCTGACTAAATGGTTCAAAACCTCTCACGTCACCTTAGCCAGTGGTGTGGGAGGAATAGTGCACGGATAACACGGAAAACACCCTTTTCATCTGACATTAACTTGCTGGATGAACTGATAGGGAAAGGATAATACCTCGAAACACCCTTGATTACTCCCCTACCCGGGCCAGAATCGAGATAGAGCAAGGATACTCTCTAAACACCCGTGGTCGCTCGGGTACTACCTCACTAGCTACGATAGAGATGGACCCTCTTTAAAAGCCAAGGCCCAGACGTCTGCCTTAGAGCCGGGGCAGAAACGTGGTCAATAGGCCGGAGGAAGGAGGCCTCGCAGAGACGGGCCCCTGCCAGAAGTGTAAAAATGGACGGAGATAACCGTAAATCAAACTATGATAAGTTTTAAAAATAATCTAGTACGAGGAGGGATACCTCGTGGGGCGGGTGTGGTAGGTGTCGCGGTGCCACCCTTGTCCTTGCTAAGGCAAAACACTTTTACCGTAGACAACATGTGCAAAAAATCAATTATTAACGGCGGTTCCAATACCGGAAACCGAGTGGTCAGTAACGACCTTGACATTACAACTGACATACTTGACAAACTTCATGTAGGGAATTTACTTAGACTGAGAGGTGGCTCTGACATAAACATTGACGACAATAACGAACATACTCGGAAATCGAAAGCACCTCGTTTGGATGAATCCATAGAGAGCGATAGCCCTCACGGAGTCAGTCCTACTAAGCTCGACAATGGCTGTGAGGCGTTTGGCGCTATTATAAAACGGATAGATAAAATTATTGAAGTTGCGAAATCCGCCAAGAATGAATTACTCAATAAAAAAATTAAAAGTGAAACGGCTAGGAATCTAGAAACCAGCTATAAAGATGTCAAAATGTGCGCCATTGAAATGGCCAGCATGGCGAGCACTTGCTTGGCTAGAGTGGATGAACACCGCCTCATCACTAGAAATCTAATGAAAGAAAATATAGATCTTCGTGTTCAATTGGCTATCAATAAAGCAACAAAACTTAGCACCGAAGATAGCAGGCACAATCTGGCTAACGAGTTGGAGGTGGACATTACCGGGACTCCAATAGGCCAAAAAGTCAATTCTTACGCGGACGTTACGAGGACAGCTCGTCCTAAGTCAGAAAAACCTAAGGTCTCTGTAGCCAAAACTATTATCAAGGATAGTAAAAAGTCTACCGAGACTAAAAAGTGTGTAATAAAAGGCAGTAAAAAATTAAAGCCGGCCTTTGTAGTCCCTCCTAATTCGGACACTAAGGATACAGACCGACTTGAGGCCGACTTCTTTGAAAGAATCAAGGCCAAAATGAAAGGGCCTAGGATTGACTACATAAGGCAAAGAAAGGCTGGTGGCCTAATTATCCGTTCTTCAGACCCGGAGACGGTTAATAATATTAAACTTCTAGGCCTCAAGGAAGCGCAATTAGCACAACCGGCTATAAATATATTGGATGTCCCAACTATATACAGTCCGGACAACATTGTGGAGTATATTAGTGAACAAAACGACATAAACCCGGACTGTTTATCTTTGGCTTACAGAAACGGTCTCAGACGGAACGACCTTGTAAACTGGGTCGCTAACGTAAGTCCCAGTTTATACAATAGAGTTGTAAATAAAAGCCTATACATAGGTACTAGACGCTGTAGGGTAACGCAATACGATGTGGTTCCTGCTTGTTCTAGGTGCCTTAGTTGGGATCACAAAACCAAGGACTGTAAAGAACAAATTACTTGCTGGTTTTGCTCCAAAAAAGGTCACAATAAAAAGGAGTGTCCTTATAGGCTTGCGGGTGAAAAGCCGACCTGCACATACTGTCGTCGTGATCATTTGCCCTATGATAAACGCTGTAAGATTACCAGCAGAAACATTCTGAACCTCCAAAGGAGAACAGATTATGGCTAATAACCTAAGTATCATCCAGGCAAATATAAACCGCCAACTGATAGCCACCGAACAAATTAGGCACTATGGCATACGAAACAAAATCGACATTTTATGCATTCAGGAGCCTGTCTCAACAAAGGACGGTAAAATTATCGGTTTTGATAATCCCGGATATAGAGTTATTAGCTTTAGTGGCCATAAACTTGTTGGAGCAATTATTGTAATCCTCAATAAGGATATAGAAGTATTCACTCCGATACAATCAATTAGTCCTAATGTTGCGTGTGCGCATATCTTGGCTGGCAGTACATGTCACATTATTTACTCAATGTATTGCAAGTATAATGAACCGATATGCAATTACACGAATTTACTCAGAAATATCTTGGGGGAACACCCCCAAAGAACAACTTTTTGTATAGACTCAAATGGACATAATCCCCTCTGGCATTCGTCGGAAAAAAATGCCAGAAGCAAGGCTCTTGAAGAGGTTATTAATGATTTTAACCTAGTGGTACATAATAAGGCTAATTGCCTCTCAACATACAAGCGAAGCAATATGGGTGAAAGCAACATCGATATCACACTCACCACATCCGACTCCCAGCATAATATTCGGGACTGGGATGTCTTTGATATAACTGACCATAGGGCGATTTTCTTCAATATGAAGTTTAGCCATAATGTTAATACCATTAATGTGCTTAAGTCCAGATACAATATAGCAAAAGCTAATTGGCCGGGATACCTAAAGGATATTAACCGCCTATTACCTACTAACACGTGGGATATGACTGCCGATAATATAGCCACAGAGCTAACGAAAGTCATTCAAACGGCGGCTGGCGCTAATATACCTAGATATGTTAAAAGACCTAACTCAGAGCCAATTTGGTGGTCCAAGGATCTGTCCTCGTCTAGGAAGACCTTAAAGAGACTAAGGCGAATTTCTAAGGGTCCGCTCGCCTCGAACGATTCTACCAGGATCTACAAATTGGCTAGGAATGCATTCCTGCACCAAATTAGAACGGCCAAAAGAGCTAAATGGCGTAAATTTGCAGATGATATAAACATTAACAAATGGGGTCGAACTTAAGTGGCTTAAATCCGGTAGTGTACCAAATACCGCTTCCACGTCGATCTATGACAATAATGGCAAGGCCACAGAGACGATCGATGAAACGCTTACGGCCTTCATGAATCGTTTTGTGCCTATCGATACAGACAGAATTTCGAGGTACATTAATGTTTCTCCAAGAACTGGCCTTCCACAGACGACTGAAGCTTGGTTAAAAAATGTAGGAAAAAGAAAGCCCTGGGTGTTGACGAGATAACTCCGGCGATGCTAATCGTTGCATGGCCATTGATTAAGGATATAATGGTAATCCTTTACAACTTATGCCTATCCACTTTGAGCTTCCCTAACTGTTGGAAAGAAGCTAAACTTATACTCATATCAAAAGGTGCTGGGAAAGACCAGGCAATAGTCAAAAACTATAGTCTATATATAACCAATTAGTCTTTTAAATCTATTATCTAAAACACTGGAATCCGTAATAATAGAGAGACTGAATACCGAGATAGGAGATAATATGAACAGGAACCAACATGGATTCATGGCTGGTAAATCCACTATTACTGCCATGCTAGAAGTGAAGAACTGGACCTTCAATTGCAAGAGCAGGCATGTATTGGCTACTTTTATCGACATCTCTGGCGCGTTCGATAATATTAAATGGCTTGCTATTCTCGAGGGACTCTATGATTTAGGGGCCTCATATGAGAGCATAGAATTGGTCAGATTATACCTTACGGGCAGAACGGCAGTCCTCACCGTGAACAATACTTCTCGGAAGAAATCTGTTCTTAGAGGCTGTCCCCAAGGGTCCAGGCTCGGACCATTTCTGTGGAATATAGCCTTGGACTCAGCTTTATGCTTTCCTCTGGATGATAACCACAAAATCATAGCCTATGCGGATGATATTGTTCTCCTGGTGGGTGCCGCCAGGGTAGAAACCGCGGTTGAAAAAATAAACAAGTGGTATACCTGGATGATTGCCTGGGCGACATCTAAAGGGCTTAAATTAGACCCTAGCTAAACACAAGTGACATCAGACAACAGACAGTTATTTATGTAGCCAAACACAAACTGGATGACAGGCGACCGGCCACGCTGGTTCTGGACGATCAAATGATGGTGCGCATGGAGAGGTGAGAACGACATTTCCCATCGATTTTTAAAAACCGTTGTATATTTTTTTTTTTTTTTTTTTCAGATACCACAAATTACGCCGAAGACTGAAGTGCACCATCCCGAACTTCTTTGTCACGAATACTTATCGTCCCGTGACCAAAATGATGGACCTAATTAACTTAGAATGCAAGAACAAAGACGTTCGGGTGGTGCACGAAGACGGCAGGCCCGGAAAAGTACTCAGAATAACATCTAATTTAATTCGTAAAATGATTTCGACGGAGGCGTACGGCCATGACGCCGAAACGACCACCGCCGTTACGGCATACCTTCAACATAGCGAAGAAACCACAGCCCGGCACTACGTGGTCGAAACATCGCACGAGGCCGTACGCCAAAACAACATTATCCAGTCGGTGGAAAATAGCACGCGGATGAAAGAGTACATTATAAACCAGTAAGTGAACACGATATGAAATTAAAAATGAAAGTCGTTTATAATTCTTAACTTTTTTTTTCTTTTCACAGTCTGGAGCAGTTTATGAACTGTAGAGATACCCACGCCCGACCTCCGCCATTCGACATGCTGGTCAACGAGATCGGTGACTGCGCCGAAATCCAGGAGCGGTTCCCGGGGGCCAAACTCACGCGCTCCGCATACGCAACAATCGTCGATGCGCAAGCAAATCGGTTGTTGTCCGTGCGGGCGTTGCTGCTAGCCGAATCTGCACGGAGCCATGATTTCAGGTCTGACATCTTGGGTCACGTGCAGCTTTGGCACGCAGCCGAGAAAGTCCCCGGGGCCAGAAAGTAGCTGAGCAAAGAACCCGGGAAAACCCGGCTATTACGCCGGACGAAAAGTTTGCTCGGCCGTCTTGAGGACGGCGCGTCGCCGGACTCGTTGAACCAGAATCTTCTGAACGAAGACTCAGATTAGAATGGACATTTTTGTAAATATGACGAAATTTTTTTTAATAGACACTTTTGTAAATATGACGACATTTGATTTAATGGACATTTTTGTAAATATGACGAAATTTTTTTTAATAGACATTTTGTAAATATAACGACATTTTTTTAAATGAAAATTTTGTAAATATGACGACATTTGTTTAAATGGAAATTTTCTAAATATGACGACATTTAGAAATTGTAAATTTATGATGACAATTGGAAATTGTGAAAATGACAAATTTAATTATGCCATATTTTATATGTTTAAAACAAATGATAAAAATCCGAAAAAATTGTTATAAAATCGTGTTATGTATTGTAATTTCATATACAAAATGTTAAAAAAAAAATATTAAAATATTGTATATTGAAATAAACGTGGATTTATTTTAAAAAAAAATGTCTTGTATATATTATTGATTAGTTATAAAATGATACTATACGGCGGCGTTCCGCTACGGGGATGTCCCTTGCCACTACGGGGCTGCAGTACGTAGGTATACGAAAAATAATACATGGTCGAGAAGTAGTCCGCGTTCGTGGACTGCAGCGGTCTACAAACCCTTTTCGCCAGATTGAAATCGAAAAATAATACAAGTCGGAGAAACAGTCCGCGTTCGTGAACTGCAGCGGTCTACAAACCCTTTTCGCCAGATTGAAATCGAAAAATAATACAAGTCGGAGAAATAGTCAGCTTTTGTGGACTGTAGCGGTCTACAAACCCTTTTCGCGCGATTGAAATCGAAAAATTGTATATATAATATGCAACTGCCATCTTGAAACCGTACAAATGACGAATAATAGCAGTCCGGATACGCGGACTGCGACGGGCTACACACCTTTTTCGTCTGTTGACGAAAATTACAGTCCGGATATGCGGACTAAACGGGGACCACACCTTTTTCGTCCGTTGACGAAATTTACAACACCTCGATTTTAGTCCGCATCTGCGGACTGCTGACAACCCACTAACGCGAATAACGGGGGTAGGTACGATGATTGCACATGGTACTTGAAGCTACACATCAAATTGTCGTTTATGTTTTCTAACATTCCCCTAAGTCTCAATTTTTGTCTTTCGACTTCGGGATTTCACGCGTTTGAATTTATAGTGAAGTTTTACCATAAATTTGAATTTCGAAGCGTTCGCATTATTTTTGAAATATCGATAGTCCACAAACCCGGACTGCTCGCGATACAAACCTTTTTCATTAGATTTGGTTTGTGGCCGTTATTATAACTACTATAAATCAGCGTGTTTAACTCGTTTCGATCTAGAAATTTATACCAGTCATACAGATGGTGTGTTTAACGAGCTCATCTACATTTGTTCCGATTTAAAAAAATTTTATTTTGCACATATTTATACATCAGCATCCCGCTATGGGGCAGTTGGCATACCGCTACGGGGACGTCAAACGCCGATACCGGGACGACCCGCCGTACCACAGCCGGATGCCGTCGATATGTCGTGGCAGGGGGTCCGACGAGTTCGCCTTCAAAATAATTATTTAATGGTATATATAATTTAATAAATATTTTAATATCGTAAATAATACGTTAAATCGGTCGCGTACACGCACTAATGACCGGCGCTTCCAGGAATTTGGTAGTGGCCTACGTGACGGCTGCACGTGCGATACCGGGTGACGTTACCGCTAGGCGTTTTTTTAAAATTTTTTATATTTTTAAACTCCCAGCGCTCGGAAACGGCAACACCGATTTCTTTGTAAAATACTTTGAAAGAAGCTCAAGAACGTCCTCTATCAGGGGATGTCAATATCATAATTTTCGGATAAACCGTTTTTGAGTAATGAATTTAATAAATTTAATAAAATACCTACCCGTCAGGTAGGGATTACACTCGATGATCTAGTGCTGAGAGCCGCCGGCCGGAGGACGCGATTCGGCCGGACGTCTACACAAAGCGTGGAGCATCTTTTAAAGCTTCAATATTATTTAATTATTATTGTTTACTGTGAAGTACTCAAGCCTTCGGGCGCCGGGGAACCCCTGGCCGATTTTTTTTTTTTTGAAATTCGTCATTTTAATTTACGATAAAATACCTACCCGTCAGGTAGGGATTACGCTCGATGATCTAGTGCTGAGAGCCGCCGGCCGGAGGACGCGATTCGGCCGGACGTCTACACAAAGCGTGGAGCATCTTTTAAAGCTTCAATATTATTTTTTTATTTTCAGTACGTACTCTTATAGATTTTTTTGTTTTTTTCGATTTTATGGAAATATCGTATACGTAAATTTTTAGGTAGCTTGTTATTTGTCTCACAGATTCTTTTTTGTCTACAGATGTCGTCTGTGGATATATCTAAAACAGCTTTTTTAAAAGCTAACCCATTGGACGAGGCAGTTGAGGCATGCTTAAATGGTATGTCGGTAATTAACCATGTCGGTTTGAAATTCGGAATCAAATCGAAAACACTAAAAAAAAAATATAAACAAGCCAAAATTGTTTTTACTATGGAGGAGTTAGGTACAAACAAGACGAAATCAGCTTCAATAAGTGAAGCACCGAAGGCCACAAGTTCGGAGAGAAAACATAGAAGTACGTACACCGGATCGGTTATTAGTTTTAACTCTTTTTCTAACGTGTTTATTTCCAGGGTAGCTCATGAAAAAGGCTATTGAAATGGTCGTAGACAAGAATTATAAATGCAAAAAAGCGGCCAGGTTGACGGGGTTGCCGCGTGAGAGTATCAAAGCGGCATAACTAGGTAAATATTACATTGAATTATTTATAACTACATTTATGTAATCGGATTGTTTTTTTTATTACTTATCAGAACATCTGAGTATGGAAAGTAACGAAGGAAATGGCACTGAGGTGCCAGACCCATCGGCTTACAATATTTCCACAAAGGAAAACTATAAAAAAAAAACGAAGATTCCCGCCGCCGCAGCCGGATCGTCTGCGGCCGTCGCCACCGAGGTGTACGAGTTCATGGAGGAAGACGTATACAATGTCGTGAGTATTTTGAATTATAATTTTTTGCATATTATGTCTTTTGCCAATCACGTGCTTATTTTTATAATTTGCAGCCCAACCGCAGCGCCATATTCAGTGGAGGAATTCCTGAACCTACTGTCGCGAGTGTCGACACTGACATGCCGGTTCTCGAGGCGTCGCCGCTTCGTGTCGTGAGTATTCGATTAAATTATTTTCGTCTGCGATTTTCGGATTTTAATTTTCATATTTTGCCGTACCTAGGAACATTTCGATGAAGCGTCAAAAACGGACGATGGTGGAGAAAATGTACGCTCAGTTATGGCGGGCAGGATGAGCGTGCGTGAAAAATTGAATCGGGGCTTAACGTTGATGAAAGTGAGTAAAAACACGTCGGAATAACAGTGCGTGTACAAGTGATGAAAATATTAATCGTTCGATTTTTCTTTGTTATTTTCACAGCCAATTCAGCATTGCCCCCTGTGTGATTTCATGACTGAGGGGCAATTGAGGAGACACATAAGTTTGAAACACCGCATAGAGTTGCACCCTCCCTTCCAATAAAGCTTGGAAAAGCTCATTTTGGAGCACCAGTCGGCCGCGTCCACGGGCGTAAAGTTGACCAGGATGGATACCGTGAAATCCATCTTCGGTCAACGTCTGTGGGCCGACCAGTCCCTCAGGAAGGCTCTGCACAAGTTAGTATAATCTAACACTTTCGTTTTGTTTTCGTGTCTTCAAAGTTTTTCGTTTTCAGATTCTTCACGGTGCATCAACTGGACTTGTGGAAAGGGGATTGGAACATCCCCGGAGTTCCTCCGGTATCGACTTCGTGTCGAGGTCATCCACTCCGGCCGACGACCGTGAAGGAACGGATGTTCCACAGGTGGCCACCACCGCCGCCCCGAAGCCCACCATCAACACCCCGGAAGCCACCACCAACACCACGAAAGTCCTATTACCGGATAATGAATCCGTCACGTGAGGATAGCCGCTAATCGGAGGTGCTGTCGGAACGTTCAAACTTACAAATTTTTTTTTTCAGGACCGAAGCCGGATTGAAAATAAGGCTCAGAGTCAAAGGGTTGCAGCAAAAATTGCCGGAGGACTACCCGTTGCTGTCGCAATACCGGGACCTACTGCTGATCACGCACCCGGCCAATCCGGAGTGCGTGAACAATTACATAAGTATTGTGAGTCGGACGTTCCGGTATGTCTGCGACAGAATAGTCGAGACAGAGAAAAGTCCTCCGAAACACTGGTCGCAACTTTTGTTGCACCCAGAGTCGGTTATCGAATATCTTAGACTGTAAACGTTTAATCTCTCATTATCAAGCCGAAAATAATTAATTTTAATTTTTTGCTTTTACACAGACGTCACGATTGTGGTCAAACAAAGGCTACAGAAATAACTTTCTTCAAGGCGCTGCTCCCGTTGTTTGAAAAGGCCGCATCAATTCTTCTGTACCGAGATCCCACGTTCCCCAAGGACGCCGACGGTCTACCGGACGGCCAGTTAGTCCGGCAAATTAACTACAGCCACACGTTCCTCAGGCATGCTCACACGGGTGCTGGAAAAATGGTCAACCAAGAAGTTTTCCAGAGCAAGGTCTTGCAGTCGGAGGACCTCCCGTCGATGGAAGAGGTCATCTCATTCCACCGAGACCAAATCGACGGGTTGCTTGAGGACATGGAGGCGGTGACGATCAATGTGTTTGGCGACATTGACGTCTCCGCCGGTGTGGTGAATGGAAAGAGGGTGAGTTGAGGTAAGTAGACGATATTTTTTTTTCGTGCAACAAAACTGTTATTTTTTGATTTACAGATCGCAAAGTTATGGAGGAAACTGACAACAACGTTGGCGGCCACTCTTCTCTTCACGTCCAAACAACGGACGGGCGTGATTCAACATTTGATGATGAACGAGTTTGAGAGGTCGCTAACAAATTGCAGCGTCGGGCAGACAGTTATTTATGTAGCCAAACACAAACTGGATGACAGGCGACCGGCCACGCTGGTTCTGGACGATCAAATGATGGTGCGCATGGAGAGGTGAGAACGACATTTCCCATCGATTTTTAAAAACC
>JAIPRL010013672.1:0-10285 GCA_025469235.1 Pemphigus obesinymphae
CTGTTGATTTGATAGAAGGTTGAGCGACATTTGGGGTCGGATTTAAGAGACCCTATAAGGTTGAACCATTCGTTTTCCCGGTAGGAAGAAAGAAGGTTATGGACGAGAAGAATTTGGGCGTTAAAACGGGTCTTTATGATAGGGTCGCGGATTCTTTGGCAATTGGAACGGAAGCACTTTTTCCGGGATATTTTGCAGAAAATGTTTTTGAGGAGACCGTGTTCAAGATTTAGGGGATGAAGACTGAGGTATAGGTGGAAATTGTGGTGGAGATAATGTCAGAGTGTTTGGAAATTCAAAGCCTATTTATTGAGGGGAAGAAATGTTCGGGGAAGAAAAGTTAGTTGAATTTAAGATTTCTTCGAATTTTTTCCAGTCCATGATGTGGATTTTGGAGGGAAGATATGAGACGAGCTTTGATTGAGATCTAATAATGTGGCGGAGTGATTGGATGCGAGTTCAGCTGGAAAATTTATTAATTGAAAATTTAGATGTCCGGTTTTGAGAGGAGCGATATCAAGAATGTCGGGACGATAGTTTGGGTTGTTGGATAGTGGGTGAGAGAAGATAAGGTAGAACTGTATAACGTAGAACTGTTCTAGGAAGAATTTTTTGCGTCCAGATTGCCCACAATGATTATGTCGATGTTGGAAGAGAGCGTCAAGATCTGAGGTCGTGAGAAGAATGTTGGGACTATTGTAGACGGCCACGAGTCTCATTTCTGAGTTACCCAGTCAAACGTATATGGAAGTGTCAGACAATGATATTGTAGGAATTTGGACTAGGTAATGGATGAGATGTCTGTTGACGAGAATAGCTGTGCTAGCTGATGGAGTTGTATGAATGAAAATTTGGGAGTTTGAATCCTCCACCTTGGGTTAGGTGGGTTTCATTTAGTAGGAGGATGTCTATGTTGTGTTGCTGGACGAAATGTAAAAGTTGAAGGCGTTTCCGAGAGTTGCTCTGACTGTTCCAAAAGAGAATTCTGGTTTTAGAAATTGATATTGTGAATGAAGGGGAGGAAGTCGGAATTTGTGGAGGGTTAAGAGGTGTTGGGCCTTTTGGGATGACGGGAATCTTTTTCTTCCAAGAGGCCAGAACGTTTGGTATAGTTCGCCGTGTGGATGCCGTCGCAGTTTACACACTTTGGTCAACTTCCCAGAGCTTAAAGCAGTCCTTTGCTAGGTGCGGGCTGGAGCATTTGAAGTATCGTAGGGCGTATCCCAGTACATGCTCGAGTGGTCGAAATGTTCGCAAGCAAAGCACTGGGAATTTTATTTTGTCCTATAGGGTTCAACTTTGGTAAAAATGTAGAAGAATGTTTCATTAAATATATATGTTTTTTTCAGGATTGGATAGCAGGGTGATTAGGTGCATAAAGAATTTACGTATAGAATTTGAGAATTAGCGGGTACTTTAGACATCGTAATATTCACCAATAAGTTCGACAGTAATTTCAGAATCGGATATATCATTTGAAAGGCCTTTGATAAATACTTTGAAAATATTTTGGTGTTGAGTTACTTGTAGCATTATTTATATATATACATATAAATAAATACCCGGTTTCTACAAAACAATTTGTTTTTATTTAACTGATTAATATTTGTATGATATTTAATATATAATATTTATCCATAAAAATAAATTAATTAAATATATTTAAATAGATTAAATATTTTTTTTAATGTAATTGTCTAAAACCCATTAAATTATTATATCAGCAGCATAAGTGTTAAAATGCATGAAATTTTACAATTAAAATATATCATCATAAAACGTACTACATTATTAAAAAAACATATGTATTTTTTAACAATATTTATTAACTTAAAATTTTAGGGAATATGTATAAATTAGCATTAACTGATGGCCGTACGTAATGTCTTCTAAATATTTTATTATAATTAATATATAATATACATAAATGATATATTGCATGTATAGTGTATACATATATATATATATATCTTCTTCTTCTTCTTCTCCTTCGTCTTCTCTCCAAACTATTTGGGGTCAGTCACCCTGGTCCTACACTTCCACTTAACTCTATCTCCCGCATCTTCTTCATTTACTCCCACCTTCCTCATATCACTCACCATCACATCCCCCATCTCTTTTTCGGTCTTCTCCTCACCCTCTTACCAACAACATGCATTTCCCTTACTAATCTTACTGCCTCAGTCTCTTCCCTCCATAAAACATGCGCGAGCCATCTTAATCTATTCTCTCTTATTTTGTCTACTATCGAAGCTACCCCCATACTACTTCTAATATACTCATTCCTCATTTTATCCTCTCGAGTAACTCCACTCATCCAATTTAACATTCTCATCTCAGCGACACTCATTCTCTATTCTATCTTTCTATCTACTGCCCAACATTCCGTTCCCTACATCATTGCAGGTCTCACCACTGCCCTATAAAATTTACCTTTTAACCTAATAGGGATTCTTTTATAACACAGAATACCTGACGCTTCTCTCCACTTTGTCCATCCACACTTAATCCTGTGTTTCATATCCTCTTCAAAACCACCATCTTCCTGTTAAACAGACCCTAAATACTTAAACCTCTCCACTTCTCCCACCACATCCCCAATTAACATTATTTCTAGCCTTTCCCTATTCCCTCTGGGTTCCCTTTCACCAAAAACATTACTCTATTTATTCTGTTTTACTCCTACTAATCCTTAGTCCTTTACTTTCCATAGCTTCCCTCCACTCTTCAAGTCAACCATTCACTTCCACAGGACTTTCTCCTATCAGTACTATATCATCTGCAAACCACATGCACCATGGTACCTCCCCCTGTATATTCTTTGTTATCTCATCCATTACCAGGTAAAATAAGTAAGGTCTCAAAGCTAAACCCTGATGTACCCCCACTCTGACCCTAAAATCCTCAGTTTCTACACACAGACTTCTCACTCTTTTACTCACCCCTTCAAACATATCTTCTATTCTGTTCACATACACTTTTGGTAATCCTTTCTTCATTAATGCCCACTTTAAGATCTCCCTAGGAACCCTATCATAAGCCTTCTCTAGATGAATAAATTCCATACACAATTTCATTTTCCTTTCTCTGTACTTCTCTACAATCTGTCTCACACAAAATATTGGCTCCATTGTTGACCTCCCAGGCATAAACCCAAACTGATTACTAGTAACAGTTGTCTTATCTCTTACCCTTTTATCTTTATCTTTTCCAAATCTTCATAGTGCACCTCATAAATTTTATCCCTCTATAATTTTCACAATCCTGTACATCTCCTTTATCCTTAAATATTGGTATTACACAACTCTTCCTCCACGCATCTGGAATTTTTCCTTCTACTAGTACCTTATTAAAGAACTTTGTCACCAATTACATACCTAAACTTCCTAATACTCTCCATACCTCTACTGGTACTCCATCCGGTCTCACCGTTTTCCTATTTTTCATATTTCTCACAGCACTCCTCACTTCCTCTTACCCTATTAAATCCACCATACCCAAATTCCACTGTACCCGATAAATTGCCTTTCTCGGAAATTCCTCATTTAATAATACCTCAAAATAGTCTTTCCATCTTTTTATCACTTCCTTTTCCTCTGTTCACACCTTCCTATCTTCATATTTTATACACCAAACATTTCCAAAGTCCCTATATTGTTTTTATCTTTCCTTAGCCAGCCTGTACACTTCTTTTTTCCCTTATTTATATTCTAACCTCTCATACAACTCATCATATTTCTCTAATTTAGTTTTACTCACTGCAATTTTTCCTGCTTTAGAAAAACATTTATATTCTAACCAATCGTCCCTCTCTCTTTTTTTCTGCCATTTCTTATACCTCTACTCACGCCCACGACTTCCTTAGCAACTTTCTTAACAACCTCTGCTACCTTTTCCCACATTTCGTTTATATTCCCTTCGATGTTCCACATCCATCTCCCAATTAGCTTTCTTATAAATACTTTTTCATTTTCACCCGTTTGTTTCCACCACTTAATCCTCGGTTCCTTAACTAAATTTTTCGTTTGTACACCCTCTTTTTCCTACACCAAATATCCATAACCATTAACCTATGTTGTGCTGTCACACTTTCCCCGGGATCACTTTACAGTCTTTACACTGTTTCAAAACCACCTCTCTTATACCTAAAATATTCAATTTGTAATTTGTTTCCTCCACTCTTATAAGTTATATAATGCTCTTCTCTGTTCCTAAAATAAGTGTTCACAATTGCTAATTCATTCGCTGATGCAAAGTCAAGAATTTTTCTCCAGTTTCATTTCTTTCTTCATACCCATGCCTTCCATGCACTCTATCATAATCTATTCTATCACAGCCTACATGTTCATTCATATCCCCACCAATTACAATATTCTCATTTCTTTGTACTCCTTGCATTACTTCATCCATCTCTTGCTAGAACCCCTCTTTTTGACTTTCCTCACATCCCACTTGTGGAGCATACGCACTTACTATATTTAATACCTTATCCTCTAATATTACTCTCACTAAAATAACAATATCACTTTTTCTAATCACCTCTACCACTTTTCCTTTCATTTCTTCATCTAATAACACTTCTACCCCATTCCTTGTACTAGTCCTTTCTGAATATATGATTTTATACACCTCACCATTTTCTCTTGCTCTCTTATTTCCACTTTTTTTCTTGCACACTACAAATATTTACATTCCTCCTCTTCAAAACATCTGCTAACTCCCTACTCCTACCTGTCAATGTTCCTACATTCCACGTACCTACTCTCACATTGAACTTATTCTGCGTATTCAAGTGCGAATCTAACCCAAAACACTTTGGTGCTTTCCCTTCACCATCGATATCACGGCCGTTGGGTAGACCCGCACATATAACTGATGGCTACCGCAGCCGCTTTCAAGCTAGTACTGGTCACTTGGTCTCTTAGGCTATCTCCACACCCAAGTACGCAATTTTGTTTTCCCCGCGAACATCCAAGATGGGAAAACTCGCCTATATTTTAAGACTTCTCTTACTTTTTTGACAAGTTATATGCCGACTTTGGACATGACACAACCTCAATTAGTCGACTTCTACGACGGGCAAGAGGAAACCGTGGAGGTATTCTTAGCCCTATCCACAGGGCATGTATACATATATATATATATTATTTATTTATTTGACATTTATTAATTAATAGACAATCTATTATTCATCGTTTATTATACATTCTGCGTAAAGAATGTATAACTTATTACATGTTTTTTTTTACATCAACCTCTATAAACCACAGTTAAGTATTGTGATGAAAAATAACAGTTATAGTTTAAGATCTAGATTAGTTATCTCTTATATGATACTTGGAGAAGCGGTAATAAAATACATCTTATTTTATTATATTTATAAGCATTTACAAATAATATGGTAGATCGTTTGATTTGAATAAATACAGTCGCGGTTCAATATTGAGGAGAGCCTCAATATTGTATGAGATGCCCATAATTCTCATGATTAGTTCGAATTCAAAATAGGGTTTCTATTTATTTCGAAAAAAATTGTGGCCAAGGAGACTATATTTTGTATTATAATACTAACTCAGACCTGAAACTGAACATTCTTATCGACTTGTCGATTTCAAAACTGCAAATAGTAAAAAAAAAATGTCTGATACGATATCTATTAAAAATTTTTCGGGTATGCGATACATACCCTCTGTAACGTCTATTATTCATGAAGATATTATTTTTGGGTTTTTGATTTTATTCAACTATATCCGTCGATATTCAATTACAGTCAGTTCAGTCACATTCCAAGAGTAATAGCCTTATAATTCAATGAATTTTAGATATATTTCACTTGGATGGAAGGAGATCATAAATTGTTCGGAGATGTTAGAATTACGTACAGCTTATTGCCAGAAGTAATAGAACTTTAGCCACCCAAGGTATTGCACTCTGTCCACTATGAAGAAGTGTTCTGTTGTCGCACCTTAATATGTATATTATTGGCTTTTATTTTTATATTTATCGTTTTCTTATTCGAATCAAATGCTGAAAATACAATTTCCCTCTATAATATTATATTTTATGATATAAAATCATTTTAATATTTAAACCAATATACCTGTTTAATATATACATAATATTAATAATATTTTTATTTATACATTTTTAGTTTTCGAACAGCTCAAAACATGTATGTATTACTTTCTATATTCATTCATATTATTTCAATCAAGATTATTTCTTAAAATTTACACAGTACTATTCTGAAAAATAAATGGCTTTACAAAGGTTTAAAAAAAAAATTTTTAAAAAATTTTGTTCAACAAACTGTTATTTTTCCATAATTAATAAATAAATTAATTATTCTCTATTATTTCTGATTCACTACAATTTCTCTCACCTACCAAAAAACGAATACTGCTTAAAATAAAATAATCTTGCATCGACATTTTTATTGGTACAATATAACACACTCGTGACACATTTAGAAGTTTATCGTGTTGTTCTATTTATTTGACCTCTTCAATTTACTGATAAATTGCTTATAATCATTTTAAATTTTTTTAAGTTTTAAAAATTTGGTACGATTAACCCTACATTACTGCTTGTATACTTTCACTGCTGACTCCCATTTTATTTTAGAAATTCTTAAACTTATTAATTCACTTAATACCATTCCTTTGTATTTCAGATTTACAATCAATCTATATTTAAATTTAAAATTTATATAATATAAAACAAAAAATGTATATATACAGGGTGTAACTTGACTATTTAACAGATACAATAACTTTTTTTCTATTGACTATTTTTAAGAAATTTTTTTTTTTTTTAATTATTATTACGGCCTGGCGCTATAACTTAAATATATTTTAATGACATTTGAATGTTTAAAATTTAAAAATAAAAATCAAGATAGCCATTTTGTAGATCTAATTTTTAAAAATTTATTTAACGTTCAGTCAATTATATGTAAACAATTTTTAAATTTTGTGAAAATGTGAATATTTTGGCCGCTTATTCGTCAATAATAATTACGGGATGCATTCAATATTGATAATAAATATTTTTTCCTTGAAATGCAGTCTGATTCATGATAACAATTTTATAATTTTAACTGCGAATATAATATTATCATATTAATGTTATGGAAATGTATCAAAAATTATTATTTAACAAATAACAATCCGAAATTATATAAAAATAAAAATTTTCAGCGAGTTTAAAGTGATATAATTAATATTGACAATTAAAAATCAAATTATCAATTTATTTCACATTACTTACATTTTATACTACAGTTCTAAAAGTGCACTATTTTGTGTAGATAACTTTTAATATTATTGTCGTCTTTGAAATTATCGATAGTATTTAATAAATTATGAATAACTTACTGTGATTGAATAAAATATTTTTGATTTTTTTAATAATACCTACCCAAGTTATTTAATATTATATATTTAAAATGCTTGGGCAGCAATGCTGTGTGTTAACAAAAACGTTTTCTACCTATATGATAATATTGGTAGCATCATCAGTCATCCACATTTAATATTATTTATTACCATAATAATTATTGTAGTTTTAAATTTTGGTTCACTAAAGTAATACGCGATCTGTGTTTTATCAGAGTGTTATATTTTGCTATCTCTAACTAGTAATATTACATAGTTTGATATAATATACATATTATTGTGTTATAAGTGTAATATATATGTATGATCAATAAAAAAAAAAACTGACTTACCTACATACATAATTATAATTTGTAACATTATACATTTAAAATGTACTATTGTATACCTACTTAAAATAATATTGTACATACAGTTTTATATGAGTAAAAAACATTCATCTGCAACTCTATGAGAGTAGGGTAAAGATAAAATACACAACAAAATATATTTAAAGTTCACAATTTGTTTGAAAAAAATAATAAAAATAAAAATAGCTAGGTTATGAATTACAATTTATTAGGTTACTTACATTAAAATTAAAATTATTGACTAATTTTATGAGGTATAACATTATAATAATATTAACAAATTATTTAAATCTTTATTTTTCCTATTATTTTGATCTACAATATTTCAACTACAATCGCTTAAAAAACAGAAGAAATATTAGAATTAACTTTACGGATTGCTTATAGCAGAGTATTTGTGTAAATTCTAAAATCAATTGGTAAATAAACAATATGTAAATCAAAACTCACAGAGCAAAAAAAAAAATAAATAAAAATAACAATAAAAATAACTTGGTTAGAAGCGGTTTTAAAACATAATTCCGAATGTACATATATTTTCAATTTAATTTCATAAATTAAAAAATACTAGATGATTAAAAATTATAAAATTCTTAGATAATGTATAGTAAATATTATCAAGATATATTTTATATGCTAAGCAAATTTTAAATTCTAATACCTTCAATATTAAAATATGTTAATTCAGTTTAAATATTGATTTTTAATCAGATTACCAACTTTTCAACTTAAATCAATTTAATAATAAATTGTAATACATCAAGAATACTAGTAGTTATACCTATATGCCTACCTAATTGTTTTAAGTAATCCGAGTCAAATAATAATTTTTTCTTTTTACTTTATACCAGTACTTTTTAAATTTATATAACATTATATACTAGGTACTTAGGTATATACAACATATTAAAAATAAAAAAATTACATTTAGGTACTTAATTTAAACAATAATATAATAATTTATCTCTTAGTCCATCCAATGTTGATTGATTGCACGGCTACAATCCTGTATGTTTTATTAAAAACTGTAGGTAGTATACTTTTTTATTTATGATCAGAGTTCATATCAACAATATACAATTAAATAAAATAATTTCAATTCTTAATATTTATTATTAAAAAATATATAAAGAGTTTATTTAGCTATACTTACAATTTGTGTCAAGACATTTTAATGCATTTTGTTATGTTAATTTTGAACCAATATTTTACAATGTACGTTTTGTTTTCTTGATTGAATTACGTTAGAGGCAATGTGAATCAGATGTCCACCTTGTTTAACATTTTCTTATACATAATTCAAAATAGAAGCTTAGATCCATAAAAAAAACATTTGTGGTGGTACACATACTCAAATAATTTATCATAAAATGTTAAAATTAAATAGTTTAAATATATAAATTATTTAGTAACCATGATGTTTGTGTTTTGGAAATAAATGATAGATTTACGGTTTTAAACTATTAATAAATACCAATTCTACTTTCACAATTACAAATTATTAAAATATTATTAACTAGTAATTACAAAAAACGATAATTAATTCCGAAGAATAAAAGCACATCTTAACATGGGAAAATCGTATTTGTGCATTTTAATGCATTTTAACTTTATTTTGATAAATATCATCTGATATCACCATTATCATATTACTATACTTGGCGGTCCAAAAATTTATTGTTAATTATGAGTGATAAAAATTATTTTATAAAAAAGAATAAAATGATATCAGCAATGTTGTGTATAATGAAATATCAGAATAATAATCCAATTTTTACAAACTTTAAATTTTTTTTGAAAATTACATCTACAAAATAGCTATATTGATTTTTATTTTATTCTTTTTAAAAAAATTTTCATTTTTTTTTTCTAATTTTGAATTCCTAAACATTTAAATTTAATAAAAAAATATTTTAGTTATAGCGCTAAGCTTTTATAATAATTAAAAAAAATAAATAACTTAAACATATTCAATTTTAAAAAAGTTATTGCATTTGTTACATAGTCCAGTTATACTCTGTATATATATATATCTTCCTTTTATCTATCATACATTACATATGATTATTTAACCTTAAACTTTGAAATAATGCTGTTATATTTCTGAGTTTCATATCATTTCAAAATCATAACTAGATTTCATGATTTTATATTCATGTCATATATTTTATAATTAAAATTTTTAATAAAAATTATTGGTTATTATGATTTAGGGCAAGGTCAAGAATATGGGAAATATATACTTAACACAGGTTTGATGCTTAATAATTACTAAATTTTATTTCTCGAAGGTACATTGACATTGAAGCGGGGCTTTTTTATAATATAACGACACCTCGTAGAAATATGCAACGCGTGTATATGTGGTTACTCATCGTTAATTTATTCTTAGAAATAAAATTATACATATGTACTTAATGAAAATTATCCATTTAGTTACACTAAAGGGTAAAGATACACATTAGTTTAACATATTATATATACATTACTGAAATACTATTTGCAACATATCGGGAAGGAGGATGTGTTCATTGGGAT
>JAIPRL010013673.1:0-10284 GCA_025469235.1 Pemphigus obesinymphae
ATCTGGTAGAAACACAGTTTAACAACTCATCTTTAATTTTTCCAAGATATGTTTTTTGTCTAAACTTATCCAGAAACCTACAATTATGGAAATGCGTGAGCATGTTTATTAGAAAGTACCATGATTACATAGCAATGAAAAGTAGTATGGGTATAAGGATATTTTTAGATTAATTTTAAAATGTACTTAAATATTTTTAAATTATTAGATTTTTATTTTTCCTAAAATTACTTAAAAATTGCCTATACTGAACACCTTAAAAACGGCCGGTGTCGAAGCCCCTTAAGGCCAAATAAATGGTGGTGTGGATGCCCCAATGAAAATACTTATTTTATCATTGTAATCATTATTCATATGTGTAAACTAGAGAGGTGGTAAGGGGGACAACCTTTTAAATTGTATTGGGAGGGAGAGGTAGATATAATATTAATTTTAACATTTTTAACTATGAGTATACAATGAAATATATAATATTATTAGGAAGTTAAACTGATAGAAATATTTCGGTAAGTGTTGGGTATGGGTTTTCGGGGTTTTCAATTAGTTCAGCGATGCACATACTACGAAAACCTACTTTATAATTAGGTGCATACTGGGGCGAATCGGCGAAAATTTTCTGCATGGGAAATGTATAATCAGCTAACCCTTTTACATATAAAAAAAAAGTAAAAAATAGGGACGACTGGAAGAGTTAAACGTTGTATATTCATGTGCCGCACATATGTTATGCATTATGTACAACCCGTCCTAAAATTGTATTTTATTTTAAAAAAATTTAGAAAAAGCTGTTAAAATATAGATGGTGGATGTTTGTCCATCGTCCTTCCGGTCCTCGGACACACATGACAGTGTATTATTATATTATTTTAGATTTTAAGAGAACGCTACACATAGGTACGTTATTTTACCGTAAAAAAATCATTTTGCGAGGATAAACTATTCTCGGGCTGTAGTCGTAATTAAGAAACCAAATTTTGACACGAAATTGTAGATAAAATTATCCGTATTCTACTGTTATCCCTTTAAAAACCCATAAAATGTTAAAGATGTTATTAATTTTGTAAAAACCATATTTTGGGAGATTTTTATCGGAGATGGTAAATTGCGTCCCCAAAAAAAGGTCACAGTCATAAACATACGTAAATCGCGTCCCGGTGGTATATGAACTGCAAATAGATCCCGGGTCATCTAGATCACAACCACACTTCTGGTTACAACATGGATCTACTCGTCTCGGGATCCAGTTGTCTTATCTTGACCTAAAAGGCTCGCTTACGAATTATCACAGAATTTAGCCTTACCTAACCGTATTTAATTTAACCTGTTACTTGCTCGACGTGGTGTATCACAGCAAATAGGGGGTTATTTTGGATTGAAGCGAAGCGGAGCGACATTCGAGAGCGTAGCGAGCGCGGACCCCACCCCAGCTATGTTTCTAAAATATACTCGGCCCGAAATTAACATATGTCTAAAATATATCCGGGTCGCAATTTACAGCGAATCATTTTTACAGATGACATAACATCAGTCATATTAGTGATAATATAAAAAAAGATGACAGTTAATTTTGCAATATTACAGTATTGTGTAAATATTTGGTATACATTATAATAGTTATATATACATACAGTTGAAACATTTGGTTACAACTACACCTCAAAGGTCAAAACACACTTTTGCTTGTAAAACAGTTTTATCAATATGGGATTACACAACAACTAAAGTAATATTGACACAGATCTATTTTAAAATGTACTTTTATATATTTAAATAAATTATGAGATTTTCATTTTTCTTAAAATTGTGTGAAAATTGTCTATACATAACCTCTTGAAAATAAAATGTGTGTCGTTCTTTTAATGCAAAGATAAATCATTGCATTCTAAAAACGATTTTGAGCAAAATTTGGTATAAATGTATAATAATATTTTTAAAAATGACCTTTAACATTTGACGAGCCAAAATAAGAAATAAAAAAAAATTGGTGTCCATATGACTAGAAACTATTTATTTGTTATTTTTTTATTTGTAACCATTTTTTGTTATAATTTGTTCTAAAATTAAGAAATACGGTCTTAAAACTAAAAAATGACTAAATATGCATTATAAACTTTTGATATTTTTTTCATAGTGTTTTGAAACTAATTTCTAGTTTACTTAGCAATAAATTTAATAACCCACAAACAATTTGCAAATGTAACAACTTCTGAGCCTTCTAATAATAATTAATGAGTAATGTTCATTTATTAATTGACAAAACACACTAATAAAAAAAAAAAATTATAAAAACGCTCATACACAACCTTTTATTAAATTACCTTCAGGTTCGGATTAACATAAATGCAGAAGGTGCACATACTTAGAATCTAAGCTCCGCGGAAAATCATCGAATGACTTGTTTTTTTGTTGACGAATAAAAATAGAGAGAGAAATTTATAAACGTTATGGTCGTATAAAACTTGAAAATGTTATCCATATTGTAGTCAAACTAACATAATATATTAGCTATCAAAATTATCATTCTTGTAGAGGTTTCTAATTTTTGGAATATTTATATAATGTGTACAGTGGCGTATTTACAACTCTTTATTTTATTTATTAATTTTTTTTTTTTTGGGAGGGGGGTGGGGGTAATCATAATCACATAAACTTACACCAAGTTTCACCACTATAATATGTTATTTTCTGTAAATTATAGCCTAAAATCCATAGTTATGGTTTTAGGTTCACTAATTGACTGATATGTATTATATCAGTTTGCGGCACCAGAGAAAAAGAAAGAAATATAAGTTGATACCACTTTAGAGAAGTAAAGCAAGGAATGTCTTTTATACTTATACCATTAAAATCTGGTGTAACAGATGTATTTGAAGCTACTGAAGAAATTGATGTTACATCAGTTGACTGAGAAGTTAAAATTAAATCTTGTGTTTCAATTTCCTATCAATAAATAAATAAATTTATGAAATATGAAAGCACTTAAGTAATAATTAGAAAATATTGGATACAACTAAGTATATATAAATTAAGTTAGTTTAATTAATCATTACATATTTAAACAGATTTTCAATATTATAAAGTATATTATATTATATATATTATACATTAATACATAGGTATGTATAACATTCGTATAATCATAATAGATTATTAGACATTTTTGGATTTATTAGATTTCAAAACCTATTTATTTTTCTAATACTTTCTCGCTATGTCTTTCTTTAACACATAATTTAAATGTTTACTAAAAACTAAATACATAATAGTCACAATTTAAATTATTTAAATTGTAACATAAAGATAAATTAATCATTATTTAATTTTAACTATATATAAGTAAAGCTAGTGCTATTTTAAAAATTATTTAATTCAAGCATTGCAAACTAACATAAAGATTTACAATTTATAGTGAAAAAAAATTGAATAGTAAATACATAATAAATAATGGTAAATTAGTAGATAAATAAAGAATTTTAAACTTCAAACAGTAAAAGCAAAATTAATAAACTATAATTCATATCTTATATATTTTATATATATTATTACATATATTCACAGTTGATATAAGTATAGATATATATTAGCTTCATTTAATATTTTTGGGCTATTGACTTTAGGTGCAATGTACATATCAGAAATATTATTAAATATATAAATAAACTTTACTGAATAACATTTTAAAGTTTTAAGTTCAAAATATTTAGTTTAATAATCCTATCAACTATACTTTGTCTTTTGTGCTGTATGGTATAAATTATAACACTTAACCTTACTTTTGTCAATTCTTTTAAAATACAAATCAACAGCTTTCATCTTTTTTTTTCATGGGCTCCATTGCTTTCATTTTTTGGTCTAATAATTTACGTTAATATTAAATATATTTAGAAGTGCCACATTGGTAACTACTAAATATTTAAAGTAATAATTACAATAAAAATCATAAAACGACAAAATATTTTAAAAATGTTGATAATAATGCATTTACCTTCACGGTTCTTACTGTTAGTTTGTCTTTAATAGAAAATGTTGAAATTACAGTGTACTTATCTCACACATAGATTAAATTAATTTGTTTAAATATTATTATTTCTTATTCTAGACATGTCATTACATTTACTAATATTATTAATTGAATCTTGACAAATTCAAATTTTCTATTATAACGATTCAAAAGACCACAAAAAAAAATTTGGGGGGACGGAAACCCTGTGCACTCCACGGGGTGTCAATACGCCACTCAATGTATATAGGTTATAGTTTAGTTATTGGACCAATAAAAAAAAAAAAAATCGGTTGGCCCGCTAATAATATATATTTTGAGGACGCCTTTAATGGAACCATGGATTTGAACCTAATATAGATAATATATAGGTATGTCAATGTCATATATAGATAGTGTAGATAATTTAATTTCAAAAGTAGATTTTAACTATTAGTATAAGGCTGGGTTGCATGAAAATTTACAGAACCGATAACTCGTTATCAGTTCTATAAAATTAAAAACGGTTCTGTATAATTGATAGATATTATCAAACATGCGGTTTTTTAATCGATAAGATATAGATCCGATTCCGGTTCTGTATAATTTACAGGACTGTTTTACAGTGTTCATATCATTTAATTCTAATTTTGTTATCATATAATTTTCATATTTATAAACGGCAATCAAAACCACCGTACAATTTAGTAAATATTTTTAATAAAGATTATTTTATACTGAGTATTTTTTAAATTGTATAAATATATATTATGATGTCAAGACTCGTCATTTTCATCTTTGTCTTACGAGTCTGATGAAGGTAACATGAATAGTCAACACCACGAACTAAGATTATATATTATATATAATTTATAATCTTAGTTCGTGGTCAACACAAATAAAATTATGGATTTAAATTATAACAAACGATAAAATTCAAATTATCATAACAAAAAAAATATCTTATCTTTGCTAAGAAGACTAAAATGTGTACACCTTTTACCAAGTAAGCGGTTATAATCTCCTTATCTCCTTAAGGCGCTATTCCACTGCGGCCGTGTTCGCGTATTTTGAGTCGAGCGTATGAAATTACGTTCCCCGATTGGTCAATTCATGTTATCGACCAATTGATACCACAGGTTACCGTAAAGTTGAAATATTTCAACTCGATGGACGTGTGGCTACACCGTTTACTGAGATTCTGTGATAATACTATATTATATTATATTATGATAATAATTTTAAATTTATCAGTTCATTGTATATAATATTTTATTCTTTTCTTAATTAAACATTTATTTAATTAGTTTGATAATAAAATTATAAATACTATTATTATTATTATTATTATTATATCATATTATACTATCAATATCATATGATAATGCAATTAACTATACCAAAATGATATATCATATCACACTAAACTCCTAGAACCACGAATAACGTTGTACGCGAACACGCAGTACAACGCGATACGGCAGAGTGGAATAGCGCCTTAAATATATGCTATTTGCAATATTTTCATGAAACGCAATTTGTTCTATAACTTGTAATATACAAAACCGATAAATTTATCGTGCCAACAGTTTATGGAACTGTTTTCATGCAACCCGGCATAAGAGTGAGGCACCTATATATTATATTTTTTTTAATTCGAGATAATGTTTTATAACGTTGTCATAAATACGAACAAACTGAATAATTATGTGCTATCAAAAACAAATAGTATTTTCATTGATAAACTACATTACACTATCTAATATCTATAATAATAGTTACAACGATGTTTAACTGTGTTAAAAAGTTGAATTTGACATTTCGGGGAGGGGTAGGCGATGGCCCAGATCCCGATGACCCCTTCTTATGTGTATTACAGTGTCTATGTATATACGTCACTTAGTCCTATTATCGGCCGATGTACTCTGCCTCAAAATAATGTGCCTAATACATATTATATCGATTGCGTCCTATCATTGGATAAGTATATTATATTATACTATTAAAACATATATGGTTTAATAGTGTTGAATATGCGTAGTTTACCACGTGGACTCGTTTCTCATAACCATTGATTGACACGCACAGTAATCGGAGAGATTTTATAATTAGATTACATGAAAATTAATCTTCGTCGTGGATATAGAAAAAAAACTAAACTTAACTAACTATAATATATGTACAAACAATAGTGCCTAATATTATATTATATATTTACAAATTGGAATTGTATTAAATGTTCTTAAGCTGCATATACTTTTATAATAATAAGGACATTTGGAATATATTATATAATATATAGAAATATGTTTATTCGAAAAAATATTTCCAACCCCCAAACTATCCATTGGACACCTACATAGGTATCCAAAATTGTGTGGTATTGTACAGACACGCATTATTTTGATAGATTTCTCAAACATCTACGATTCTCAGTGCATATGTTGGGAATTGAATAATTATTATAAGTAAACACTGTAAACTTACAGAAAATATAATAATTATTCTCATTCGACTATAATTATATGATGATCGCACAACAACGTCCAGTCGGTTGAGTATGACTTCACCCATGAATTCACTTGAGTTGCAGATAACATACATAGTACGTACATTATGGGTGCACGTGCTAAAATCATAATCATATGCAGAGGAGAGAGATAAAGAGAGATAAAAAGAGAGAGAGAGAGAGAGAGAGAGAGAGACACCACTGACCAACATCAACATTTACTTTAAACAAAAATACAGAAAATATCAGATGAAAAATATTATCATCAATTTCTATATAGGTACCTATTTTTCTAAAATGTATAAATATGTATAGAATCAAATGAGTAGGTAGTAGGTAGTCAATAGATAATAAGAAAATAAAATATGATTTTTCTACAAGATTTCGAGTATTTCTATAATAAAATATACGCTGTATATATAAGAATAATATTCTCTGATATCTAAAACACACTTTTACATTATACCGGTAAAACATTTACACACATTTTGATAAAATTTGAAAAGCTTAGTAAAATTAAAATAAATATTTATTCGTTTTCTCTTTCATAATGTATATAATGTTAGAAATGTTATTTTTTCTCTTAGCGTCTGATAATATAACTGATAATCGAACAAAAGCAATCTAGCAGTGCCTAATTAGATATGTTCTAATTTGTGTTCTCCAAAATATAATTGGGCAAACATATTAATAATAAAATATTTAAATTACCTAGGTAGATATTTAGAAAATATTGAATATCAGATAAATGATAATATTATTTTATATTAAAAATAAACAACCCATTATCTATTTATTAGTAAAACTTATAGTACACATTCTTAAATTACACAAGTAAACATCGATTAACCAAAAATGGTTTTTTAATCATTACATCCACCAGGAAAAAACCGATGTTTCATTCTTAAGGCTATCATTGTTGTATGTTGTTTGAAATTTGAATAATACCAATTTATTAATTTAACCATGATTGAAATATTATTATATATGTTTACACATTTTCTACCAGAAGTAGCACTCCGATCTTTACAAGATTACTTAGTTTTCGGTAGCAAACTGCATCTAGTCAGTACCTACCTACTTTAAAGAGGTCATTATTCGATATTTTCTCAATAGTTTTTTAATGCATAAGGAAAACTACCAATAGATTGTGAAAAAATGGCAAAAATACGATTTATTCAAATTCAGATTTTTTATTTCTTCGGATACTTATCAAAAATGAGTACAGACTATGGAGTTAAATAACAACTATTTTTTATCTACTTCAATGCCAGTGGTTTAGACAAAACATTGGAATCATTATTGTTTATTTTGAATAATTTATTATTATATATTATATATTTAAATAATTCAATTAAATGCAAATAATGATTAAAAAAAAAGATCAAGGGGGGCGATCCACTTATAATCCCCTTCCCCCGCAAAATCGCCACTGTTTAATATAGTATAAGTTTTATATTATGTATAATATAAAATAATAAATATATATATATATATACACGATCCTAGTAAAAATATGTTATTAAATACAAAAAACAAGTACATTCCAAATATTAAAATATTAATACTTTAAAGACTTAAAATTTAATTATTTTGTCTTTAAAATATATATTCTATAATTATATTATTGGTACTATTATCGTATTAAATAATACATAATTATGTATTATACTTTACACATTTTTATAAGTACCTATATCAACATTAACATTATAGAAATTTAATGGTCGATTTCGGATTATTTTAAACGTTCTACAGGTTGTTTTATTTTCAGTAAAATTTATAAACTTCGTAATTTTTTTAATTTCTCTAATTAAAAAGTATTTTTATTTTTTATTTCCTATTTTAATAATACAGTACAGTATACGAGTCCTTTATAGAATTATTTGAAATTTTGAAAGAGGTATTATTAAGAGTAATAATATACAGAGTAAGTAAATAAAATTGAGGCATTAGAGCGAGAAAAAGTCATTACAGAGCATTTAGGGATATTGAGAACAATGCCTAAAGAGTCTCTTACTCTTTAACATGATACTAATCGTTGAAGATCATTTTGAAGAAGTTGATAGTCGGAGATGGATTTGATTCAGAAGAAGATTTTCATATCGTCAGCAAAGATTAGGAGTTTAGCATGATGAAGGATGGAAGGAGCAGAATTTATAAATAAGTGGAGATAGGACAGCACCTTGTGGTACGCCAGAAGAGGGAGTGAAGTAGTCAGAAGAGGTAGAGAAGACAGTTACCCATTGGATTCTGTTAACTAGGTATGAATGAAGCCAAGAAAGAAGGGGTTCACCGATGCTTAAGGAGTCTAATATTGATATAATATAGTGATGATTAACACGGTCAAAAGCTTTGGAGAAATCAGTGTATATTACGTCTACTTGACAGTTGTCACAGAAATAATCAAATATGTACGAATGAAGGCTAAGATTGCAGGTGATAGTTGATCTTCCGGGGTGGAATCCGTGCTGTTCATCGACAAGGATATAATTTATTGAATAGCGAATCGAGTTTAGGAAAAGGGTTTCAAATAATATGGATAAATGAGATAGGATAGTTATTGGACAATAGTTAGTGACATCTGTGGGATCCCCAGACTTAAGTACTGGTCTAATTGAGCCAAGGTTGAGAGCTATTAGGAAGATACCTGAGTTGATTGAACGTCTAAACAGTTATCATAAGGGTTCAGCTATGATGAATTGAATTTTAAAAAGGAAATCACCTTGGATACCATAAGGACCAACAGATATTTTATTGCGAAGGGAATATAGGAAATTATAGACGTCACAAACTGAAAAATAGACATTTGACGGGAGAGCAAAGTTGTGGATAGTATTTTTTGCAAAAAAAGTAGACAAAGATGGTGTATTTGAAGACTGTGTGATAACGGAAGAAAATATTTAGAATGAATATTTATTAATTAAATAAATATTTTAGTTGAATCAAAAGGATTAGTATTCTGTATACCGTCGAGAGACACACTAGATGGGATAGGAGGAGAGGAGCGGTTTTTTCGAACGAAACTCCAAAAGTAGCGCGGATTGCGTTGTAAGGAAGACTCAGTGCGGGAAATGAAATCACGGTAGAATTGTTTGGAGAGAAACTTGAATTTGGCGCGAAGAAGAGAGAAGTGTTTGTAATCCGATAGTAGCTTGGATATTTTAAACTTGGAATGTGCTCGAGACTTAGCAAACACTAACTCTTTCAGTTCATGAGTGAACCATGAAGGAAAATAAGAAGGTCTAAAGGATATTTTTGGAACGAAAGATACAAATGAATTATGAAGGGCATCAAGGAAGACAGAAAAGCTTATAAGAATGATCAAAACGTGCGTACAAGGCTTTAAATGCAAGGTGAATTTTGGAGGAGACTACTCAAATTAATTCCTAGTGTCGACAGGTCTCAGACAAGGAGACGCTTTGTCACCGGCTTTGTGTAACATTGCCTTAGAGTCAGTGGTGAGACAAGTCCTTAGTAAGGCGAAAGGAATAAAAATCAGTGATAACCAACAGCTTGCAATTGTAGCGTATGCTGATGATCTAGTGATAACTACAGAAAATGGGGGAAGTCTAAAACAATCCGCAAAAGAACTAATAAGGATAGGTGCAGAAATCGGTCTCAGCGTAAATGAAGAGAAAACAAAATACCTAATATTATCCAGGAAACATCACACGGCAAGAAAATTAGAAATAGAAGGTTATTCATTTGAAAGAGTAGAACACTTCAAATACCTTGGAGCGTGGGTGAATGAAAACGCGAATAGTCACGAAGAAATAAAAGAAAGATTGATAAC
>JAIPRL010013674.1:0-10284 GCA_025469235.1 Pemphigus obesinymphae
GTTAAGGTGGATGAGTGGAGTTACTAGAGAGGATAAAATAAGGAATGAGTATATCAGAGGTAGTATAGGGGTAGCTTCGATAGTAGACAAAATGAGAGAGAATAGATTAAGATGGCTCGGGCATGTAATAAGGAGGGAAGAGACTGAGGCAGTAAGATTAGTAAGGGAAATGCATGTTGTTGGTTAAAGGGGGAGGGGAAGACCGAAAAAGAGATGGGGGGATGTAATGGCGAATGATATGAGGAAGGTGGGAGTAAGTGAAGAAGATACGGGAGATAGAGTTAAGTGGAAGTGTAGGACCAGGGTGGCCGACCCCTGCAAATAGTTGGGAGAGAAGGCGAAGGAAAAGAAGAAGAAGAAGAAGACTTTAAAAAGTATTCCATTCATTATTAGTTTATTGACAGTTGTACTTATTTATTCGCTTTTCAAATACCTATTATAATCATCAAAATCGTCCATAGGTATAATATTATTATTTATTTTTATATTAAATGTAGGTAACTCACCACTATGATTATGTTGTATAATTTAGTGTTATAATAATAATCGCATGCATAGGCGGCACTTGGTAAAAACTAATGAGGGTGCAAAAATACAACAATACATACATTTCAAGGAATAATAAATAAAGTATTAACATTATAGAATTCTATGGTATTAAAGTGGTTTATCAATTATTATCGATAAAATTTGGTATTTTGCCCAATAATTCTTATATTAAATGTTACCTATTTTTAACAACACACTATGAAAATTCGAAATGCATTTATTATACATTTCGTAGGTACAGCATAGTGCGCACACTTAGTGCTCTAAAATACACTATATTTAGGTATGAGTTTGTTATATAGCAACAATATATAATAGATGATATTTTACTTAATTATTTTTGTCTGTTGTCTGTGGGTGCAAAATGATACTTCTGCCCCCACAAAATAATTCTCATGGGTGCAATTGCACCCTCATGCCCCCCCCAAATGCCGCCTATGACATGACATATATATAAAATTAAATTTAAGTAATGATAATAACATACCTACAAATTAATGGGGAAATTCCTCCCTTGATATATCATGTACCTATTTATTTTTAAATTTGTAATATTTTCTTTATATTTGTAGCGATTATCGGATATTAACCTATTTGAAATTTACTTGTATAATTCGAAAAACTATTCTGATCAGAGTTCAGCATAATAAATTTTACTTATTTATAAACATTTTCCATTCTCTTTGGTATTTTTCCTTTATTTTTTACAAAAAAATATCGGAAAGTTAAATAATTATCACTTTAAAGTACCAACTAATAAAATTTTTCTATTAAAAAGCTCTTTACCTAATACATCATACAAAAGTCCCTCCACCTGAAGAAGTGATTACATTTTCATTACATCGATATAGTACTAGTGTACTACAGTAAATATTTAGTGTAAATTTTAAGTCTGTGTTATAATTATATTTCGATTTATAATAAATGTTAATATTTTTCAGTCATTTTCCTTCACGCTAAAGAAAAATACATGGAACATTTGTAAAGAATGAAGTTTTTATTGAAAAATCTTTTTATTACAAAACCATATCCTATTTCACTAAATTTTTAACTTTGAAAGTCATATCTAGAAAATAAAATATAAATATTATGGTGAAACCAAGGAATCACTCACATCATTCAAAATCAAAAATTAGCAAATATTTTTTCTTGAAATACGTCTTATTATTTTTATTGAGTTTTTTTTAAATACTTTTAGTTTTTATGTTGCAATTATTTTGTGTAAACCTAATTTAAAAGTTGTATAATATAATATATTTTTGATACATTTTATGTTTATAAAATATCAAATTAATAATATGTTGCTTTCTCATAATGCTTAGATATAATAAAAAAAAAAAACAAATAAATTGTTTATGTTGATTTTAGGTACTTAAAAATTTTATGGGTGCAGTGATGGAGAGAGGAGTTGAAAAAAATAATATCATGATATCCTGAAGTACTACTGGTTAATAGCTTATGGTCATTCTAATATGACGCAGTTAATTTTAATTTATAAAAACCTACCATTTTATAATTTTTATCAAATAAACCAAAACTTTTGGTGGGCTGTCTTATAAATATTAGTGCTTCAAAATTATATTAAGATTTTAAGCTTGATAATTTACATACTTACTTTATTTTTATTTTTATGCTCACCCTAAATTATTCAAAGTATGTCTAACCGAAAGTAATTTTGTAATTATTTTTATAGATTTTTGTTTATTCTAAAATTTAAAGAAGAACGTGTTGAACAATTATTTAAAAAAATATAAAATCCAGTTACCTAAACAAATTTATCGAGTTATAAAGGAAAAATAAATCAGTGTTTTTAATTAAATTTGTTCAGACACTTGTTTAAGATTAAAATTAATTTATAGTATAGTTATATTGAATAAAAAAAACATTGAATATTTAACAATATTCAATTGCTTGTGAAATATATATTAACATGGATTTAAAATGACATAGAAAATTATGAATTTACGACCATACCCATTCTAACCTTCACAATAATTATTATTAAACCCTATTTAATAGCTGATATTTGAAGGAATAATGTCCGATTAACAAATTGAATAAAGTAACATATTTAATGTTTATATTACATAATAAGCCATTTTTATTGTAGAGACGACAGTGGATAATTAAATTCTGAAATTTAGTTGATTTAGTTAATACTCGTAATTTACTTAATTTTTTAGTAAAAAAAAATAAATAGACATTTTGCGTTATAGTACTTGTATTATAATATATTTTAAAATATGAATATTTAGTGTTACCTAATTGATTCGATTTAATATTGCAACTTTTTTTTTTTTTGCGAGAGTGAAGAAACCACATAGTCTAAAATCAGAATTTAAGATTACCTATAATATAAGAATTGTGCTAGCACACTAAATACATGATAATTGACAGCGTTTTTAAATATTTATTAATATAGGTATTGAAAACAATTTTATAGTTGAAACTTATTTTTAATTACAGTTGAGAGAATACTACACACCTCACTTTTAAGGGGTCCCGTATAATACATTTTTAAGATATTTTTGAAATAAATGATGAAAATCTAACAATTTAAAAATGTTTAAATAAGTACATTTTAAAAATAAATTTTAAATATTCTCGGGTCAATATTATTTTTTATTGTTATGATGCAGTCACGATATTTTATAAAAAAATATGTAACTATCAATTATACGTAGGTACCTACTAAATTATTAAATGAAGTTATGGATTTAAATCCACTTTTACAACTACTTCTTCATTTTTATGCAGTTTCATATTTATAGATAATAGGTACAAAAAAAACTTTTTAAACCGTGAAAGAAAAAAAAGTATATAAATAACTATAATTTAAAAAATAATAATAAATATATGTAAATTAAATATACCTACAGTTATATAAATTAAAGTTTCCTTACAATAATTAACTATTTTTCAATACCTAGACACGACGCAGATGATTTATTTTTTTATTTTTAAATATCTAAAACAATTATATGGAAGCTTTACCATAATGTATTATTTTGCCTATTAAAAGCCTATAACTTCTTTACCGGGACCATTTTGACGGGGAAAATAATCCTCGATACGAAAAAATAAAGAACAAATTAATAATTCAAATTATTCTTAGTATTAAGTACCAACTCCCAGTTAAGTACAATTAATTATAATATAATATAATTATTAGATTATATGTACATGGTTTAGAATAATAGAGGATTATATTATGTATCAATCGAAAACTAAAAATTTTAATATCAATATAGATATTACTCATTGTTACGTTAGTTTAAGAATACAATTTCTACTCGGAAAAAAAGAATCAAAATGAATTATTTTTTATTAATTTCTGAAAAGTGTTAAAAAGGTTTTGAAATATTAATCACGTCAATATAGTTTAATATTAAATATGTAGTGTACATTTTAGGTCTGACTTAATTATTTTCCGATAACATACAACTTCTACTTTACTCATTTTCCCTCAAAAAGCGTACCCATGATATGACGAATATATATTATAATGGAGTCTTTATTTATATAGGCGATAAACTAAAATTATATGTTCATTAGCTTACTCCGTAGTTTTATCATCACATATAAAATAATGATAATATTTGTGATAATAATTGTATGTATTATGAGTATCAATTTTATAACTCATCCTATTAAAGTGCCAAAAAAGGGATTAAAATTTTACCAAATGGATTGGCAGAGTTTTATATACATTGTGATATATATTATTTAAAATATAATTTTAAAACATAAATAATAATAGAATAATATTTCAACAGTGAAATATATTTTATCCTTTATAATATGTTTAATTTAGAATTTCAACATAATGAATTATAATGTATGAATTATTTTTTTTAATTACATTTTTTTTTTTTAATTAGTAAAATTCATTAAATTTAATGTAACGTTCATGATATGATAGTTTATGTATAGGTTCAAATGTAATAGCATTCTTGTTTTTTCAAAAACAATTATTAAAAATTTAATCAATTTATGGGTATACGAAAAATAGAAACTTAAATCCTAAACTCATGGCTAATTATAATTATTATAATCATAATTACGAAGTAAAGGATATAAGGACGTTTTTAAATAACACATACGACTATTATACCCAAATATATCTTGAGGCCTATACCATTGACTTTACCCGAGACGATCTCGTGACCGGTTCGATATTCGTTAAACGTCACAAAAAAATATACCTATACCAATATACACCCTTGGGCGTCACTTCAATAGTTTCAAAAAACCATCGTGATTGAATGACTTTCGGATTTCCGATCGTATGCGTATATCGACCAGTATCGACTATGCATCGAACGACAAAATATGGCCGTCGAAAACCGGTTGTTTTTTTATGGGTAGTCGTCACAAGTTTAGACTGTTGTTGTTGTTGTTTTTGTTTTAAAGATGTAATAAAACAAAAAATGTATATTTCATTTAGACTATGGCGATTGTATAGGTACTGACTGGGTGATAGCACTCTTCACGCTGTATATGTGTGGTGACGAGCGGAGAAATTTTTGGCACTTTCGTATTTCGCGATCTGCGATCGGAATTTAATCTTATGTTTTATAAAATGATAAAATTTTGTAGCCGTTATTTCATGAGAAAAACCACTTATAAAAATTTAATTCCCCCGGCCCGTTTTCGCCGCCGCTCAACACGTATTCCTTTACCGTTACCGTTTTCAAACTCTTTTCCAGTCGTTTTCAAATTTGTACGCCTTTCGTTCCTCTGCGTTTTCGCCCTTTCTCCGAACTTTGGACGCCTGGAAAAAAAAACGCGTTTTCCGATTTGCCGTTCGTTATCATAGTTTGCCTTCCATCCATTTTCGCTCGAATTTCTCCCGCACGGTCGTACACATAGCTGAACCAAATATTATTGGTAGAATTAAAAATATGCAATAATCAAATTTTAACAAAAGAATATTTGTTGAAATAACACAATGTTTATTATTTTAATGTATATATTGTTAAATTAATAAAAAATGTGTTTAAAATAACAAATTCATTTTGTAAATTTCACAAAATATATAAATTATAATTTAATAAAAATAATTTGTAAAATTAATACAGATTTTATTATCATAAAAAAATATGTTATTAAATTGAAAAAATATTCTGTTTAAATTGACTATTTTGATTAACAAATGGGCGTTTGTTCTATGAAGAAAAAAATAGAAAGAAACACAAACTATTTATAATTGAATTAATAAAAAATTTGTTAAATCAAATAAATTTGTATTCAATTACTTACCCAAGACATTGATGAAAGATATTATTAAATCAATAATACGTTTTGTTATTTTACTGTTAAATTAACAAATATTTTTTTTCTAAATTAATAAACATTTTATTGGACGTATATTAACAACCATAGTATTAAATTAATCTATATTTTTATTGAAATCACAGATATACTTAATTCAGTGTATTATCACCCCCCCTCCACCCCGCGTTGTTTATAATATTTATTAGGCCCGCGTTTCTTACGGTTATTTGTATCGGTTAGTTAGGTCGTTCGAAAACGGAATTAGTGTTTAGATACTTAAGGTCTCAGGTTCAATTCTCATCCCCTTTCCTCGTTAGACAGGTATAAACGTATACAGTACACAGCGCCGCTGCCGTCGTCCTGACCGACGAAAGCTCTCGAGCGGCGACTTCGTGCGATGTTTTTTGTTGCATATTTTCCTAGTTTTTTTTCGTTATTTTATATTATATTATATTATATTTTATATATATGTTATATTATTCTATATTAAAGTGCGTCCAAAAATTTCATAAATTTTTATTTTAAAAGCATTTCTTTTCTACCGATCGTCCCCGTCCGACCGGGACGTTCGTTCCGCATACGCGTATATATTATCTGTCGATATACGTAAAGGTTATCTGAATAGTTTAAATACCAGAAATGACCACCACTTTATCATCGATTCTGTAGCTTAATGGAAACGGGAATAAACTTTCAATACGGGTACGTACGTCGGTCGAATCCGTAAACATAACGGTAAATATTTATTAAAATTTTGATAAAATTTGTATTGAGGTTGAGTAAAACCTGTTACACTCAAACGAGAACTGAGGGTAGCGAGGTTCGAGTTCTTATAAAAGTCCGAGAATAGTAAGTTCGATCGATTTTCGGATTACTTATTTTGTCAACCTATTCGCCGGAAACACTTTAGGAATGAACGACTATCTTCTAGAAAGCGATAATAGGCGGAATATTTTTAAAATTAATTAATTAACAATATTATTTCGCATAAAATATGTATAAACCGATGTATACGAATTGCAAAAGTCATTCTACTAATGAGATGTTGTACTCAATAAAAGTTAAAATTATAAAATGTCACACTCAGTCGGAGTTTCAAATTCAAGGTTCCACACTCAAAAGGTGTTGAACGATTTACACCCGGCAGATGTTGCACTTAACTACATAATTACATAATTATAGTACCACATAATATTACAGGACAACAATAATACCGTACTTCGATGTACAAATATTATTTTATTATTGTGTTTGCTACACTGCAGCACACCATAATATTCGTTTAGCAGGGTTTAAGAAAAACTTTTTAAACGTGATTTATTTTATATTTTATGGTGTGTTTTCAAGGTTTCAACATTTTTAATGAAAGCCTAATACCTAGATGTATTTACAATGACGACATAATAATTTATGATTGAAGTTTCGGTGATCAAAAATCTACATGTACAGTTTTTATCATTCATTATATCATTTCATATTATGGAGTATTCAACATTCAAATTCATAGTATAGATTTATCAATTAAAATTTTAATGGATAACTCTGTAATACTCAAAAATACTTTAAGTATAAATATTTTCAATTTATGTATAATAAATATATCAGACATGAATTGAAATGAGGCAATGAACCAAATCATAATAATCCAAAAATATCCAATTAAAAAACACCGCCAATTTCTCATTTAAATATCCTGCGTATACAATGCGATGTTCTGAGTTGATTATATTTTAACCAATAATATTGGATTTTAATATGCCACGTTTACAATACAATGTTGTAATTATTAGCTGTTTAATTAACTAACAGAAAGTCCTCTTCCAGTACTAATATGGATGGATGGCCGCTCTTATCTAGTTTATATAATGGATCGCAACACAGGTATCGGCCTCTGTTCTTATTTTTCATAGTCGAACTATACACTCTAAGATACATTACTCAGGTCTAATACTCTCTCTTGTTTGCGTCAGAGAGTCAGCTTGAGATCTTAGCACAATCACGAGAGAAGTTATTTATTTTTTGACTATCAACCTCGAGGTCCTTGTTTTCTCATCCTACCCAGGGCCATTGTCGACTATTTCGTCGTCTGTGTTATTTTAATAAAATCTACTTTGTTTGTCTTGCAACCTAAAACCTATCTATATCCACATTTCCTCTATATCAAATTTATCTAAATTTATTTGTCTTCATCAATTTTACACAGTGACCGTTATAATTCAGGTGAATTATAATTTATAATACGAAAGGTATCAAATACTCTCATGTGCAATCATCTGACAGTCTAGCTTCACCAAGCCTGGATTAAATCATTCATAAGCGTGTCCAAACTTTCTTCGCGGGTCATGCACTCACCCCCCCCCCCACCGAAAAAAAATTCAACATTTTTTTTTTTATCATTTTTCTCTCATAATCAAGTAATTAATTGTTTCAAAATTCAAAGTACTAAATTCTGAATATATAAAAATGAAAAACATTAGTGACTTTCATTAGTCTTTCATGAGCCATTGTGCTGCAAAGTTTTATTTTCACGATGGCCAATTTTGAAAATGCACGTTCGCACGAATTACAGCTAGTCACAGGAATTGTGGTGAAAAGTATTATTACATTAAAAGTATTATTACATTATAAAAATATACATAAATTTGTTCTATCATTTGTAATTAGGAAATTAATTCAATTATTAATCGTCTTAGAAGTTATAGCTGTTAATTTATCAATGAAATCTAAGATAAGGTGCACTTCACTCGTTGGGTGGAAGCACTTATCGGATAGGATACCTACCTACTATTGGTGGATGTATTGCAATTGAAAGCAATTATGTCATTGAACTCGAAAAAAATGATTTTCAATGCAGCTTCGATGTACATTACATAACTATTAATATTAATGATGCTTTCAGTAAATTAAACATTATATTAAAAGAGTAATCGTAGAAAAAAAATAAACATCCTTGGAAAACCACTAGCTGCCTAACTACGCTCAAAATTTAAAATACTTTTTTTCCAAAGATATTTTAAATTTAGTTAAACAATTAAAGTAATGCACAACTAACGTTACATTACACTTTTTTGGTATTAAAATCTAATTTTAACAACTATTTGGACTTAAATATCTCAAAATTGATAATTTTGTTGAAAAAATTTAAATGACTACAGATTTTTGAATTTGATTAGACTATTAGAGTAACGTACAGAACACAGTAATTCAGACAAAATTTAAATTTGCGGCTAATTTTGCAGGTCGTGCCTGTGTATGATAAGAACGACACTTAGACACGCCTATGAAATCATTCAATACTGTGCTCACTTGCTAGAAATAGTTAAGTTTGAAGTTTGAGTCCTTCTATTCACATAAATACGCACTTCCATTAACCCATTTATAACGTAACATAGTGAACTTTCGTGGAAGCATTTATCGACCTCGCGTAATATCTTTCTACCGATTTTATCCTATTCAAGTGTCGAGAAAAGTATAACAATCGTATATCAACATAAACCAACCAGAACTTTGATCTAGTAAAGGTAAGTGGATTTAATTTCATCTTCTTGTCTATTTCTACTAAATAAAGTCATGAAATAGTTATAGATGATAACTGGGCGATACATAAAATAATGTGCATTATATACCTTTCATTTAACACGTAATTTGACTTTAAGTAGTTACTTGACGTAAGTCACCTGCGTGCTGTACGGTACGATATATATTAGACTTTGAAATAAGATTAATATTTTGTAGTAAAATATATTATATAAGACAATACCTACTTTAAAATCAACGAACTTCAAATTACGATAACTCCAAAGAATTATTTTCCAAGTTATTACAATTTGAAATGTACTGAAAACTTGAATTATGCTGAAAACAGTAATGACTAATAAAAATTATGCAGTTGAAACAAATAGTTCACTTAAAATATATAATATTAACATAGATAACATAATTGATAAAAATCACAAAGCGATCGTACCTATATGGTGTACATGGTAGGTATGGTGTTTTCGACTAACAACTTGGCTTGATCCTAGGCAAGTGCCCAGCTTCGCCCCCCCCCCTAGAACCGGCACTATATATACCTACCTCTATACTAATATACACTATGGTCACAACATGCGAAATATCTAGGTCTCACCACTGACAGGCACCTCAACTTCAGCGAACACTTATCGAACATCACCAAAAAGGCAACTCGCGTAAGAGGCATACTTTTCCCCATAATCAATAAAAAAAAGCCCTATTCTACATAGCACTAAACTCAAAATCATCAAAATCTACATAACTCCAATCGTTACCTATGCCGGCACGGCCTGGGCACCGTACATAAATAAAACAACTTGGAAAAAAATTGAGGCCATTCAGACTAAAGGCATTCGTACAATCACAGGCCTCCCCCAGTACATACGTAACGACGTACTACTCAGGTCTACCAATTTTCAAACCTACAAAACAACTATTAAAAAC
>JAIPRL010013675.1:0-10282 GCA_025469235.1 Pemphigus obesinymphae
CACACACAACTCGAGGCGGCTCAGCACACGGTCTACGGGGCGCGAATACGAGTTCGGCGAAAAGCAAGATCGGTCTATACGCGAACCTTTACAAACGCACAACACCACGGGCGCATATACACGGCGTTGGACCACTTGTCCGAACGAAAACAAAACAAAAGGAAAAAGTGCAATACTCTTCCTACACAACGACACGTGCGGAAAAAGACCATTACACCGCGACGGTCGCGGAAAGAGTGGGAGCCGGGCGGCCCGTGAAAAAAAGAAAAACGCACGCCCGGTACGCCGACAGACGGGGGGTGGCGTGGACGGGACTTTTAGAAAGTTCTACGATTGTCGCGCCCCCGTCGGACTGATTCCGGATCCAAATTGGTGCGAACTATAAGTTCAAAGATGTCTTGCGCGAACATTTATCATATTCTTCCAATTTTCAATTATTTATTTATTTATTCATTCCGACAATTAAATATTTTACTTTATTTAAAAATAGGTATTTATGTAGGTATTTGAAAAAATAAATAATGTCCAAAGAATTTATTCTGGAGGCAGTGAATGTTCTTAGATTAGCTGTAATGGAACAAATTAAAATGAAAAAGAAAAAATGTGGGTTAAAAAATGGATATTCAAGAGAGACGAACTTGGCGCTTCTGCTACCTTACTGAAAGAATTGGCTACCGAAGATTTATTGTCGTACAGAAATATAATGCGTATGCCGTTGGACCATTTCAATAATCTGTTAACACTTGTTGAACCAAAAATTAAAAAGCAAGACACCAACATGCGAATGGTGGTACAAACTAAAATAAAATTAGAAATAACATTACGATACTTGGCAACTGGTGATTCATGAGTTTGCAGTACTTATTTCGGGTACCTGCTTCTACTATTTCAACATTTTTACCTGAAGTTTTAGTTGCTATAACAGAGGTGTTAGAATCATATTTAAAGGTAAATCATTTATTATAACTTTATAAAAATTTTTTACTTCTGTGTACATAATATTAAATATTTTAAAGTGAAAATTAAATAATAGTTAATTGAATTTTAATATAGTCTTATTTTAATAACAATAAATGTTGATAATTTTTAATCCAAAAAAGAGTTAGTAGGTACAGGTTCTGGTGTACTTAATATTACTCCTGTATCTGCTGACAAATTTTAAAAAATAGATTTTGTTATACTATATTGAATGTCTTATTGTAATAGAACTCTTTGGCGAAGGGGAAGCTCACGTAGTTAAGAAGCAACATACTTTCCGAACTGATCACAAGAATCTTCATTTTTTATTTTATTTGCTAAATTTTCTAAATTCAAAAGTGCATAATCTAGTGGTGTTTGATTTGATTTTACTTTCTTCTGTATTGGACGTTTCTCAGGTTTTTCTGTTTCTGTTGACTCAGTTAGTTATGAATCAATATCCCTTTAGTATTCTGAAGTTAAATACATTTCTTCCGATTTAGAGTGTGTTACATCATAAACATCCTCTATGATAACTTCCATATCGACATTCTTGGTTATATCTTCCTCAACATTCTTGGAAATTGTCTGAAAATTAAAAACTTTTTAAAAAATTTGATAAAATGCTATAAATGATATTATATAAATATAAAATAATATATATATTATAAAAATAACAAAATATGTATATATTATATAGGTATAATATATTATTTTATTTTATAAGAGTATTACAATTTTTTTTTATTGATTACATTTATTTAATTTTTTAATTTTTATTTTTTATATTATATGTTTAAAATACTTATTTATAGAAATTAAATGCAATTTAATGGATCTCAAATTTTAGGTGCCCACAACCAAAAATGAATGGGGGCAAATTGCTGAACGATTTAACAGACGATGGAATTTTCCAAAGTGTTGCGGAAGTATTGATGGAAAACACCTTCAAATAAAGCGGCCTTCAAATAGTGGTTCCCAATTTTTCAATTATAAAGGAACGTACAGTATAATATTATTTGCATTAGTAGATGAAGGTTATTGTTTTAAATATTTGGATATTGGTGGAAATGGTCGTGCAAGCGACAGCGCAATATTTAGAGATTCCATGTTAAATATATGTATGGCGAATGGTACATTGCGATCAAACTTGATGAAACCATACAGTAAACACAATTTATCAAATAAAGAAATAATTTTCAACTAACGATTATCCCGAGCAAGAAGAGTTGTGGAAAACGCCTTTAGGATTTTGGCGTGGCAGTTCAGCGTATTTTTAAGGCCCATAGAATTGTTACCATCGACTCTAGACAAATTTGTATGGTGTGCTTGTGCTTTACATAACTGGCTACGTATAACAAATAGTGGAGGGTATGTTTCGTCTAGTGCGGTAGACACAGAAGACTTGAATACAGGGGCGGTAATTAGAGGAGAATGGCATGAATTCACTGAAGGATTAACATCTGTTCACATATTGGGAGCAATAATTATAAGCGTGATGCCGAAAATATAAAAAAAAAGTATCCGGAATATTTTTATGGAGACGGTTCAGTACAAAGGCAATGGAGAAAAGTTGGTTTAGAAGATTAGCTATAAGAAAAATAATATTCTGATATCTTATAAAAAAACTAATTTTAATTTTGGAATTTTCTTTATTTTGTATAATTACCTAATTTGAATTTACTTTTAATTTGAATGTCTATTGTTTTCTTTACTACAGAATGCATTTTAGATTCTTGTTTTATTTTTTATTTTTTTATACAAATAAACATACAACAGAAATGATTTTTGTGTATAATTATTGTTATTTTTATTTAATACTCATATTGTCGTGTGTATAAAATCATTATAACTTCAAATATGTATTATTTATAATAAATATATATCTAACTAAAGTACATTAAAAAGTATATGGACACAATGTGTTTATAACAGGAAAATATATTCAAGACGAAAATTAAATGCCCAGTGTATAGGTGGGTTCCACTTCATAATTAATTATATTTATTTTTTTATAAATTATGCATTTTTATACACCTATAAATATAAAAATAATGAAAATATAAAAATTAAGTAGGTACAAATGTGTAGAAATTGGTCATCAATATAAACACCTAAATATTTTACAGTTTTAACTTTTTTTTTTTAATAAAATTACCATAATAATTACGGTTTGTGGATTTACTATTACCATTGATTATATTTTATAAAAAATATTATCAATACTATTTTATATCCGAAATATCAATAACAAAGTAGGTAATAATACTAAAGTGTAAATGTAAAAAAAAAGCAAGATTTAATTCTAAAGAATTATTATCTAGCTATTGCATAACTAGTGTAAATCAAGCAGTTTCTCTTAATATAAGATTATAAATTCTATTATTTTTAATCGAAGAGTCAAATATGTTATAATTAAATATTACTCACTAAATTTTAAGATGTAGTTCTTGTGTTCGTCACTTCATATAAAAATGAATTTGTTTGGTTAAACCATATCAGCTTTGGTATGTAAATCTCATCTGTCCTAGAGCCACTCTTCTTACTTCTTAAAACTTTACCCACTTCTTATCGGTAAGCATCTCTAATGGATTTAATTTTGAGCCGAAGTTGTTCAGTATCCACGACAAGCCCAACATCATTCAAATCACTTTTCAGTTTTTCTAGATGTATAATCTTCATATTTCTATTTAAATAGTCATTGTGTTTTATATTCCATAGTATTGGATATTTTTCGTAAATTTCTAAAAACTTAGAAATTTCATCATGATTTCATTTTAAGGATTTTGCCATTTTTTATAGGTATACTTTACTTTTTTAATATTTATATATAATTCAAAATTCGTTTTTTCTTGTTATCATTGATAATATCAAGATATTGTTATCAGCAAGTTCTGACTAGTTTACTAGTTGTCTACTTTACACGAGACTAGTTCACTAGTAAACTAGTAAAATAGCTAACTAGTTGTTCAAAAGTTGAAAGATTTTAACTTCACTAGCAAGCTTGTATAATAAAAAGATAGTATGTTAATTTACAAGCACACTCAATCAGACGATGCTTTTTTACTAGCAGATAGTGCACTAGCCTACTAGTTGCTAATAAAAAAGCACCGTGTAAACGACCCTTTAAGTACGAGTCGTTTAAATCACAGCGAAGTGATAATATGCGTTCACGGTCTATTACGCAATATCGTTGACGTAAACAAAAAATGTCACGAAAAGCATAGTTAATTTTTTTCCCCGATAACACATATAGTACAAATAATTTCCGAATTACACTAATTAAGTATAATATAGTTGCGATGCGCACGCGCGTTTGCCAATAAAGGTTGACCGATTTTTAGTTATGCGTTAGTTTACACAGAACGTACTAGAGTTATAATAATTATAATATAAACAAATATATAATTTAAACAAAAAAATTTTTTTTCTAAATATGGCTGGCAATATCCAACACAATGCTGTTATTTATAACAAACAGACGAATAAATATGTGCAGCCACCCTACGAACTGATCGCCTGCAGCGTATTCGCGATAGATTTTACCGACAGAAAATTCATCAATATTGGCTTAGATCCAGCGAACGCTTTCAACGTAGCCATTCGTATAATAACTTCTACGCGGCACGTATGTATATCAGTGGACTTGCTGCGTCGTATCTACTCGATGATAAGATATATTCTATCGATAATATCGGACCGGCCGGTGAATAGTAGAGAGACTATTTCTCAAAGACGAAGTGGCCACTTTATGGAAAATGGCGTATCGCGGCGACAACATGCTCGTGATCGAATTGCATCAACAGGACGGGTGTCGCGTGCAGCTGAGTCGCAAAAACTTACTGTTTCTTCAGAGTCTCGAAGGATGTATTAGCGAAACTATAGCGCTAAAAACATTGATCCATCGACCCGTGGTGATGAATCAATTGGTTCGAATCGCCAGGTATTTAAAAGCGGATTTTTACCGAGAGAAAACTTCGAGTTTGATGGAAATCACTCTGCGACCAGCCGACATTCATATTCATTTGATCACCTCAGGCGTGTCGACGAGTAACGCGGAACCAAACTTTATTTATCAAATCGTAACGTTAGCGGCCGCTCAGTTGGCAGAATGTTGGACGTTGAAATTTCACAACGAACCGTCATCCGAAGTAATTATTATTTGTTATTATTATAAAATAATAAAATTAATAAATTAATTTTAATAAAATTATAAAATGTTGTTATTATATAAAATAATAATAGATCTGTTTTCTAATCACATTGTTATATTATTTTTTTAGCCCAACAATGAGAATGACGTTCCAGCATATTTCGATTACATCGACTATTAACATACACACATACACACATACAAGCGCAATATGGTGCAAGACGATTGTATTCCAGGAATTCAGCTAACCGTAGATGTATGAGAGGTGTGGGGAGGTTATATTAATCACAGTGAAAATAATAAGGACCACATATCGGGATATTTATTGTTGTAAATTAATAAAATCATATTTTCATAATTAAATGTATTTATTTGTATTTTTATATTTTATAGTTCGAATTATTTCGAATTTTTATTTTAAAACTTCGAATTATGTATAACAATATTATATTTCTGTACAAACAATAAAATCAATATTTTAATATTAAAAAAAAAAAACAATTATTGTATTTATTTTATTCATGCAAATAACATTCATTAAATATAACAGATGGTTGTCGAGAGGAAAGAGAGAGAAAAAAAATATTTATACAATATAAAATTTTTCTGACTACTCCCGTGAACGCATTATACTGTATAATCCGGTCGTGAATGATCAGGCAGTATGCGGCGATGTCAGTGGGAAAGTTACTCTCGGCTTTGATTTCGATCCTGAGATCGACGCTAGATGTTTTGGCATCATCGTTTTGTCGCGAACAATCTATATAGATGAACGGCTCCAGCTCCTTATATTTTTCTCTGGTCAAGTACAGTTGAGCGTTCGAACGTTGGTAGTAGTATTTTTGAAAATCCACATATTTTTGATAAAACATCGTAAATAAACTTTTATCGAAGCTAAATTTTCGTAGGGAAATTCCACCGAATTCATATACGCTTTGACGTTCGTCAGCGAGCGATATCATAATCAGCATTAAACCCTCCCACCAGTGTACCGGTCTGCTTATCATTAAAAGCTATTATTAAACACCTGGGTTTTTCCACTTGTGAACAAGTCTTGACCATCCACGAATGTTTTTTCGTCTGTAGCAGATTAGGATAGTCGCAGAGTTCCCAATTTCTGAATGCGCAATTTATCATTTTTTTACTATCAACGATTTTTAACAGCTTCAATCTTTCCCAATCGTTTACCTTCACCACTTGTACTTTCCAGAGCACTTTACTCAATACCATCTTGACTTGTTTCATTTTAGATTGTCGATTCGAGCGCAACGGACTCACCGACAACCTCGGTAAATTTAGATGAACTCAAATCGCACATAGATCTATTTAAAATCAGCTGTTGATTGCAATTGATTAATATACAATTATAATCTTCGCAGAACTCAAAAACGTGTTTTAACGGTATGCATCCACTAAAGGAACTTTTAAAGGTCTTTTACGAAATTTTTATTGTTGTTAACGTCATCCCATTCCACGTTTTGAAAAAAATGTATATCCGCCGGCGTATACGTATATAGTAGCCTATCATTATACTACAGACCCCAGGTTTTTTCACTCTCTGCACTTCCACAGAATTTATTTCGTATTTCATTTCGTTAAACAAACTCCTCATATCGGCCGGTTTCGTTATCGAACCTTCTATATAGATAAAACTATCGCTCGGCAGAGTGTACGAATCTCTGTTCTATATAGCAATTCGTATTTCATTCATCACCATTGTTCAAAGCGCTATTGGAAAACGGTAGAAACGAGTGCATAAACATTTCTTGAATGGGTATTTCGTTCACGTAAGGCGTGCTCACGTCCAAAAACGATTTGTCAATAATGTTATTATTATTATTACTTATCGTCAGCGGCGGAGATTAAACGTAAAAAATCACGTTTTCTTTGGTCAAAGTGTTTTTAATATTATTTCTATTAAAGATAAAGGTGTACGCCTGTCAACAGTCTTTACTTAAATGGGTCTTTGTCATAGCTGCTCGCGTATTTATTCGTATTAAACTTCAGACCCATTTTTAATGAGGAGCCGTACGTTCACAGTTTTTCTCGACAATTAATTAACTTATCGTTTTCGTCTTTTAACAATATTATCACGTAATCTATCGTATTCGTTTTGAGTTTATATAAAATTTCGATATTCGACTATTTTGAAGCCTGGTGAAACCGCTAGCCGCTGGCTATACCGAAATTCGTGTATAGAGTGAGACTGATCACCGTTATCGAATTATCCCAAAACTAAATTACACTCAACTTTTATACAGTTGACTTCCATAATTTACAACACGTTATCGGATTCGTGAATTAATTTGGTCTCCAGAGTATGACGATTTTTAAATCACAATAACGAAGCGATACTGTTCTCGACGTCTAGTTTGACATCGTTGCTGCAGTTTAACACGCACTTCAACGTACTATTATCTGCTATAAAATTAAAAAATCGTATATTCGATCACAACAGTTATTGTATTTTAGTTTCTAAAGTAATTATCTCATAACATCCTGTAGGAATTACAATTAATATAGTTTCTCCGTTGTCTTTGACGACCCTCAGAGTATTGCGTCCCTCCTCGACGTTGGGGATGCAGTTATACGTCTGTAGACTTAGAAGTCCGATTTTTGACTTTTCGCCCGCTTCTATGGGTGAAAAAATAGCATTTTAATTCCGACGAGTTTCCGCTCAGTAACAGTGTTTGAGACGGCATATTATTCGGTTAAAAATTTTAAACACAAATGTCCGCAATTAAAAGTACCGAACGCCTGATCTCGTTCGTAATTATATTCGATATCACAACCTTTAAGATATCTCTGTAGTTGTAAAGGAGGTGGTAGGTTTCCAAAACTATCGTAGTAATAGACGAGCTTGTCGATTTTTTTAAAACAGACCCAATGCGTGCCCGAATTTTTTTCAAAGACGAGATTGATGACCGCAACTTCTCTGGTCTTGGGTGCGACTGGCAACCTATCTACACAATACACACCTCTGAAATATTGTATTTTCATAAATTTCGCATATTTGTGTATCTCTAAGTCGAACAGAGCACGATTGGGCAGTTTAGTTTATTGATTTCAATGTTTTTACAGTTCTTCTTATTTTCTTATTATTTTTTATAACCGGACGTTCCGCTTTAGATTTTACGATTTTATACGAACCACCCTTGTACGGTTTTAGGTACATTCCTTTTCCTAAATGTACGGATGAACCATTGTTCGATTTTATATCTTTAGACGTTTTCACAACGTTTCCAAATCCTCCAATAAGCGTACCAAGTGCCGAAAGACCGCCGAATATCGGAATTAGCAGTAAAGCCCTTCCCGTCTTAGGAATTCTAATCACTCGGTGTTTATTATTTTTAGGCTTGTTATTTCAAACGTGTTTTTAACCGCACTAATAGCAGATTTAATTAATCCGCTCATGTCTGGCGTTCTGATGCACGACGACGATGACGTATTCATCGAATTTTTATCGCTTTTTTCGCAACACCCACGATACTTTTAAAACCGCAACCATCACCGATTTTACGTTTAACTATCATACCCGTCGTGACCAGCTACGAAGCGGCTTTTTCTTTATAACTCGAGTCTCTTGCACCGAACCTCTTCCAAGCACGGTTTTCCAATACACGATCTGCTTTGCTACGTTCGGTTAAAGAATTGCTTTTATCGTAAGCGATATCGTGGTATCTGCACGCAGAGTCCAGTCCGTTTATGCCCGTCTGACCCAAAGATAAACGTTTTTTTAAATTAGTCCCCGGTCTACAGTATTGATAACCGGGTAGATGTAGTTCCACGAGTATACTATTTATTGTTGTGTTCAATAGACTCGCACCACTATTGATTGATCTCGACCTTTCGACGCGGTGACATTGTATGAACGTGTTTACCAACCAACGGTCGTATTTAAATCTTGCGATTTATCGGACAAGAGAAAAAACTCAGGGTAGAAAATATCGACCCTCCATCGTCGTACGATAGAAAATCGAGACACGGTTCACTATTTCCAAACACCATACGAGCGTTGATAATCGGTCCGTCGGGTTGTGGGAAAACAAATTTGGTTTTTACGCCGTTGACTCACGAGAATGGTATTAAATTCGAGAACTTGTACATTTATTTGGAAACACTCGAACAACCCAAGTACGTCATGCTGGAATAAATTTTAAGTGAGGTTCGAGACGTGAATTTATTCAAATTCCACGAAAACGATAATGTGAAAACGCCCGAAAAAGCATTACTGAACTCGGTTTTCATATTCGACGATAATATATGTGAGAATCAGAAGATTGTACGTTTATATTTTTCTCGCGGCAGATACAATCAAATAGACGTGTGCTACTTGACACAATCTTATTTGGGTACATCGAAACAATTAATTCGCGATAATGTAAACTCTATCGTCTCATTCAAACAAGACAAAATGAATTTAAAATACGCTTATGATGAACACTGTTCAGGAGATATAAAATATTTAGAGTTTAAAGAGTTTTGCACGACGTGTTGGCGAAATGGGAGATTTGAGTTTGTAGTTATCAGTATAGAAGACGAACGCGACGAGGGTCGATATAGATTCGGTTTCGACACATTTGTAGTTATATAACACATAGTTATTATAAAATGTATAGTATTTATCCGTAATCTTGAGTGATGTAAACAACTTGTTAACGAATATTATTCAAGCGAGAAAAAATATAAAAAATATATAATGCATTGAAACGAGATAAAATATTCAGACAATTTATATTTATATTTTTTCCTTAATTGTACGATTGAAACGTTCGACGATACACGCTTTCGCGGTACTGTACGTGGAATACATTTTTATATCACATTTTTTCATTAAATTTTCAAAATGTTTATTATAAAATTCCTTTCCCCGGTCAACGTGTAACAGTTTCGGTCGTCCGTCGAAAGATTCGTCATAAGACACTCTGTATATAGGGTGGAGTCGCCACTTTGAGAATTTTTTTCTATTAATATTACATTTACTATCTTTACGGTCATTGAAGAAAATTTAAAATTAAACCATATTATATATTTTATAAGTTTATCAATCTTTAATTTAAATTTCAAAGTAATACTGGTTACAAAGTAACAAATTATGAAATTAAAAACAAATAGGTAACACTGGCAATTAAATTAATTAATAACTAAATTATTAATAGGTAGGTTTATAAA